>ONZH01013843.1:0-14685 GCA_900303285.1 Rhinella marina
TGTGGCACTGTAGGGCTTCAGAACTTGATCTGAAAGATCAACTCCTCCCAAATGCCTGTTGTAGGCCAGGATGCAGTCCGGTTTGGGGACAGTGGTAGTGGTACCACGTACTGCGGCAGGGGAACTGGTGTTGGGGTGAATGCTGGTCAGTACAAGGACGTCCCTCTTGTCCATATACTTAACCACCATCATGTTCTCATGGAGGAGAGCCCTACTTTCATCCTTTCTCAGTGGTTGCCCTACCAGGGATCTAGGGAGGCCTCTCTGATTTTTGCGTACTGTGCCACAAGCCACTGTACGCCTGGCACTTAGGTACATGAAGAGGGGTAAGCTGGTATAATAGTTATCCACATAGAGGTGATAACCCTTATCCAGCAGTGGGTGCAGCAAGTCCCACACTAGTTCCCACTAACTCCTAGGCCAGGGGGGCATTCTGGGGTTCTATCCGTGAATCTTTGCCTTCATAAACCCAGAACCTATAGGTATACCCAGACCTACTCTCTCAGAGCTTGTACATTTTTATGCCATACCTCGCCCGCTTGCTAGACAGGTACTGGCGAAATCTTACCCTCCCCTTGAAATGTACCAGGGACTCATCTATACAGATGTTTTCTTCTGGGGTGTACACTTTAGAAAACTTGGCGCTGAAGTGTTCAAGGATGGGTCTAATTTTGAAAAGCCGATCAAATGTTGGGTCACTTTGGGGAGGACACTGTGCATTATCATTATAATGCAAAAATTTCAGAATCGACTCAAATCGATTCTGGGCCATGGCATTATTGAATATTGGAGTGTGGTACAAGACATCCGCACTCCAATACTGTCATTTCAGTTTTTTTTTTAACAAGCCCCATGTGCAGCACAAGCCCCCAGAAAATTTTCATTTCTGCTGCTGTTACTGGGGTCCCTTGGGGTCCAATGGGTCTTGCGTATGGTGACGTGGGGTTCTGGGTAATGACCTGCTGGGCGTATAAATTTGTTTGGGCCATGATAAGATTTACTAAATCGTCACTGAAAAAGATTTTGAAAAAAGGTCATATTTTTTTTTAAATAGAATTTTAAAAAAAGGGGAATAAAAAAAAAGGTCTTTTCTGAAAAAAAAAAAGGATTTACTGCAGAAAAAAGGCTTTACAAGGCTTTACTGCAGAAAAAAAGTATTTACTGCACAAAAAAAAAAGTGCAGTGCAAAATGAGCAGACGCGATCAGTAATGGACACTACTGATCGGTGCTCAGTGGTTGCAAAATGCACATACGCAGATGATGCGTTCGTGCAAATTCCTAAATTGACACTAACTAAAATCTAACTACCACTAACTGCAGGTTTTTTTTCACACAAGATATGTAAAAAAAAAACAAAAAAAAGTGCAGATGCTGCTGATACAGCACGCACGCACACAGATGGTGTGTGGGTGCAGAAACTGTAGTGAAAAAATTCACTACAGTCCTCTGCAAACTTCACGTACGCAGA
Organism: Rhinella marina; assembly: GCA_900303285.1. Classification (NCBI taxonomy): domain Eukaryota; kingdom Metazoa; phylum Chordata; class Amphibia; order Anura; family Bufonidae; genus Rhinella; species Rhinella marina. Next base: position 1,470 of record ONZH01013843.1, read on the forward strand.
TACAGTGCGTTCGTGCAAAAACCTAAACTGACATTAACTGAAATTTATCTATCTAACTACCACTAACTGTGGGATTTTTTTTCACACAAGGTATGTAAAAAAAAAACAACCCAAAAATATGCAGATTCTGCTGATACAGAATGCACGTACACAGATAGTGTGTGCAGAAACTGTAGTGAAAAAATTCACTAGAGTCCTCTGCAAACAGCACGTACGCAGATACAGTGCGTTCGTGCTAAAACCTAAACTGACACTAACTGAAATTTTTTTTATATATACAGTACAGACCAAAAGTTTGGACATACCTTCTTATTCAAAGAGTTTTCTGTATTTTCATGACTATGAAAATTGTAGATTCACACTAAAGGCATCAAAACTATGAATTAACACATGTGGAATTATATACTTAACAAAAAAGTGTGAAACAACTGAAAATATGTCTTTAGATTCTAGGTTCTTCAAAGTAGCCACCTTTTGCTTTGATTACTGCTTTGCACACTCTTGGCATTCTCTTGATGAGCTTCAAGAGGTAGTCACCTGAAATGGTTTTCACTTCACAGGTGTGCCCTGTCAGGTTTAATAAGTGGGATTTCTTGCCTTAGAAATGGGGTTGGGACCATGAGTTGTGTTGGGCAGAAGTCAGGTGGATACACAGCTGATAGTCCTACTGAATAGACTGTTAGAATTTTTATTATGGCAAGAAAAAAGCAGCTAAGTAAAGAAAAACGAGTGGTCATCATTACTTTAAGAAATGAAGGTCAGTCAGTCCGAAAAATTGGGAAAACTTTGAAAGTGTCCCCAAGTGCAGTCGCAAAAACCATCAAGTGCTACAAAGAAACTGGCTCACATGAGGACCGCCCCAGGAAAGGAAGACCAAGAGTCACCTCTTCTGCGGAGGATAAGTTCATCCAAGTCACCAGCCTCAGAAATCGCAGGTTAACAGCAGCTCAGATTAGAGACCAGGTCAATGCCACACAGAGTTCTAGCAGCAGACACATCTCTACAACAACTGTTAAGAGGAGACTGTGTGCAGCAGACCTTCATGGTAAAATAGCTGCTAGGAGACCACTGCTAAGGACAGGCAACAAGCAGAAGAGACTTGTTTGGGCTAAAGAACACAAGGAATGGACATTAGACCAGTGGAAATCTGTGCTTTGGTCTGATGAGTCCATATTTGAGATCTTTGGTTCCAACCACTGTGTCTTTGTGCGACGCAGAAAAGGTGAACGGATGGACTCTACATTCCTGGTTCCCACCATGAATCATGGAGGAGGAGGTGTGATGGTGTGGGGGTGCTTTGCTGGTGACACTGTTGGGGATTTATTCAAAATTGAAGGCATACTTAACCAGCATGGCTACCACAGCATCTTGTTATTCCATCCGGTTTGCGTTTAGTTGGACCATCATTTATTTATCAAAAGGACAATGACACCAAACACACCTCCAGGCTGTGTAAGGGCTATTTGACTAAGAAGGAGAGTGATGGGGTGCTATGCCAGGTGACCTGAACCCAATCGAGATGGTTTGGGGTGAGCTGGACCACAGAGTGAAGGCAAAAGGGCCAACAAGTGCTAAGCATCTCTGGGAACTCCTTCAAGACTGTTGGAATACCATTTCAGGTGACAACCTCTTGAAGCTCATCAAGAGAATGCCAAGAGTGTGCAAAGCAGTAATCAAAGCAAAAGATGGCTACTTTGAAGAACCTAGAATATAAGACATATTTTCAGTTGTGTTCACACTTTTTTGTTAAGTATATAATTCCACCTGTGTTAATTCATAGTTTTGATGCCTTCAATGTGAATCTACAATTTTCATAGTCATGAAAATACAGAAAACTCTTTCAATGAGAAGGTGTGTCCAAACTTTTGGTCTGTACTGTATAAATATATATATATATATATATATATATATATATATATATATATATATCTAAAGCTGAGTGTATATGTGTGTGTGTGTGTGTGTGTGTGTGTATGTCCGCTAAAGGAATCCGCACCGCTGAAGCTACAATCACAAAATTTGGCACACATGTACATCAGGTGTCCAGGAAGGTTTTAGAACAGTTTTCAACTCTCCAGGACGTACCGTTCCTGAGATATTCCCAAAAAATGCATTAGCCCATAGTAGCCTGGTCACATGACCCTTGTCAGCCAATAGAAGCTCACAGGCACACATCAGGTTTCTATGACAACCTAGCCAGTTCACTGCTTTAGGTCTGCATTAAAGAGGCAGAGCACTGTGGATGACAATGGTAAATGGGTATTCCCGGTTACCATAACTATAACTTATGTTTTAGACTAACTCATCATCAATCATTACCTCATATAATGTAAATTTTACATATTTACTGTTCAGTAGTAATAAAAGATGTTTTCTTCCACTGCTACCCACCTTCCTCCTAAATCAGACATCGACCTGTAATTCCGACCACCGTCAAAAGAAGGACTTAAAAGCACCACCCCCAGATCCCACTAAGTCACGCCCCAGTGACTCAGTCAGGCCACGCCCCTTCCATGCTGCATTTGACCGGGATTAAAAATATTGGTAAAAATCACCTTCTGTCAGCTGCAGGGGTGGGGGGAGGGTGACTTTCTCCCTGCAGCTCATTGCTCAGACTGCACAGTGCTGCTGCTGAGAGTGCTGCTGCTGTGTCCATCCAGGCCCTGCGCATGACAGAGGACAGGGAGTCTGAAAGCCAGACCGTCCAGCCTAAAACAAGACCTCTGGCCACCCTAGGGGCAGGCTGATGCTAGGGTGGCCAGATGTCCGGCTTTAGGCTGGACAGTCCAGTTTTCTGGCTACCTGTTCTCCGTCCGACGCAGTGCCTGGACAGACACAGGGATGTCCACCCTTTCAGTAGCTCACACTCAGACAGCTTCTCCTCCATGTCTTCACGAAGCCAGGGGGCGTGGCCTCCTGTTTAGTGATGTGTCTTCATGGGAACTGGGGGCGCTGTTTCACGTTTGGGGGAATGGCCGGTGAGGTCTGGCTTTCTGGGGTGAAGACAGTGGCCACTCTAGCTGCTGTGGAGGTCACAGTTAAAGGGGTGGGCTTCTGTAGAGGTCACTGTTAAAGGGGTGGGCAGCTGTAGAGGTCACTGTTAAAGGGGCAGGCTGCTGTAGAGGTCACTGTTAAAGGGGCAGGCTGCTGTAGAGATCACTGTTAAAGGGGCGGGCTGCTGTAGAGGTCACTGTTAAAGGGGCGGGCTGCTGTAGAGGTCACTGTTTAAGGGGCGGGAAGCTGTAGAGGTCACTGTTAAAGGGGTGGGCCGCTGTAGAGGTCACTGTTAAAGGGGCAGGCACTGTAGAGGGCACTCTCGATATCTTTTAACGACATACACACACAAACAGTAAAAGAAATAAATTAAATATACCCGGGTGAAGCCGGGTCCTTCAGCTAATATATATATATATATATATATATGATACATATCTAACTCTAACTCTAACTTTTCACAAAAAAATGTGCTAGTGCATCACGCACGCACACAGAACGTATGTGCGTGCAAAAACTGTAGTAAAAAAAGTCATTACAGTGTAAAAAAAAGCGAACACTAGCTAAAAATTAATCTATATCTATATAGATATATAGAGAGAGAGATATGAAGCTCTCTATATATATTTATATAAAACCCTAACTACTTTCTTCTTTTTTAACAACAAAAAAGAAAAACTGGGAAAAAAAGCTCCCCAGGTGCTGATCAGGCAGGTATGCGCTGAGAAGCACTGGGCGGCACAGCTCGCACGCAGAAAAAGTGGTGCAGAGCTGGAAAATTGGTAAAAAAAAAAAAAAAAAGAGCAAAAAACGCATTGACCAAGTGGCGTCCGTAAAAAAAGGACAGGAGGGGGGTGGGTTAGGCATCTGGAACTGCTTCTTCTTTTCTTCTTCTTTTCTACTTCTTTTCTTCTGCAGGAAAAGTTGCAGTGGTGGTGTACCACAAGTCCCAGCAAGTCAAGAACAGCAGCACAGAAAAGGACAGTACCTCTCTGCATGCAGTCACCAGCTAGAATGGCTGCATGCAGGAAGGTTCTGCCTCTTCCTGTGCAGCTGTACAGGGGACCCAAAACACTGGAGTCCCCTGCCTGACCTCGGGAACGACAGGTGCTGACTTGTTCAGCACCTGTCACCTTCCGATGACCCCCCCCGCTCCCCCTGCAGCTCCGATTACTTCCTGGAGCTGCGATGGACCGGTCTGTGGAAACCGGCCAATCGCAGCGTCAGCTCCGAGCATTTCTAGATTAACAGGTTCCTGGAAAGTGGATTGGTCGTCGTGGGCCAGTTGAATGGCCCCCCAAGGTCTCCCGATCTGACCCCCTTAGACTTTTATCTTTGGGGTCATTTGAAGGCAATTGTCTATGCTGTGAAGATACGAGATGTGCAGCACCTGAAACTATGGATACCGGAAGCCTATGCTAGCATTTCTTCAGAAACTTGTAAATAACTCATGAAATAATAAAGTTACGTTAAAACCAAGCACACCATTGTTTTTCTTATGAAATTCTCAATAAGTTTGATGTCACATGACCCTCTTCCCATTGAAAAAACTAAAGTTGGATCCAAAATGGCCAACTTCAAAATGGCGGCCATGGTCACCACCCATCTTGAAAAGTTTCCCCCCTCCCATATACTAATGTGTCACAAACAGGAAGTTAATATCACCAACCATTCCCATTTTATTTCGGTGTATCCATATAAATGGCCCACCCTGTATAATACCTTCCCTTGATTTGATTGCTGTTTGCCTAGAGGTGCTAAATTGGGGATGAGGACACATTTCAGGGATGAGGACACATTTCAGGCATGTGCACCATGCACAAAGGCCATATATTCTTAGGTGAGTAACCTGTAGAATACCAGCTCTGTACAGCTACAGCGCAATGTACACCCGGTCTCCAGGCAAAACCACTTCATGACTGGGGTATGATAGCTGTTCTGCACACAGGCAGCCATCTTTGCTGAGGGCATAGGGAGGTATTTCTGCCCCCTTGCAGCCCTGATTGCTGCCATTGTAGACCAGCCCATCTTAGCTCCGGATGGCTTTATAGCCATTTATGGAACTGTAGGGGGGTGATTTTGACCAGTGCTGAACTAGTAAGCACTAGAGTTGAGCGAACGTGCTCGTAACGAGCACTGTACTGCTCGGATCCCCTGCGCGCGCATGGGCGCAGGCATCCGGATCCATCGGGTGAGGAGGACGGATCCGGATGGCTGCACCCACGCAAGCGCAGGGGATCCGAGCAGTACAGTGCTCGTTATGAGCACGTTCACTCAACTCTAGTCAGCACCTTCCTAATCCGAGGTCAGGCAGGGGACACCAGTGTTTGCATCCCCTGCTTGCAATGCGATTGGTTGGAACAATGCTCCAACCAATGGCATTGCTATAGCAGCAGAGAAAAGGGCTGACCCCATCTGCAGGCAGCCATTCTAGCTTGTGACTGCATTCAGAGAGGTTCTGTGCTGCTTGTTGTCATGCTGGGACTTGTGGTGCATCACCACAGCAATCAGAGCTTTTTTGGTAAAAAGAACAACAACATCTGGAACTGCTGCTATGATTTTTTTTTCATTTGGAGCATTTTGTCTGCGCTGTGTCAGGGACAGCTGACCGATGCGTCTGGCGCACGTCTTCAATTTCGTTGTCACCCGGTTCCTCAAGGCTTCCACTAAACTGCAAGAGCTGTTAAAAATATCCAGGAAACTGTGAATGCCCTTCAGCCACTCTTACTGTGCAAAGCAAGCCCTCCTTAATCTGCAAAGACAAAATGCTCTTCCCCAACATTGATATGCGACGTTTCCACCCATTGGAACTCCACACTCCATATGTTAGACCACCTATACGAGCAGAGGAAGGTGGTCAATGACTTCTTAATGCAGCAGATGGACAGGTCTACTTCCCAGTGTAACTGCCACGTTAGCCAGTGGCAGCTCATACGTGACATGTGCTATTTGCTCAGGCTCTTTGAGGATGCCACTTTATTTGTCAGCAGAACTACAGGATGAATGATGTCAATTCACTTCACATCCTGGAGGGGATACTGACAGATCTGATTGGAGAAGGGACAGAAGATGTGGCACCTACATCTCATGGCCACCTCAGCCCTGAGGAGGTCAAACTGGCAGAGAAGGACATAAATGCCCAGGGATTGTATACACAACTAGATGGTTTATCTGCACAAGCGACAGGAGAGGAGCTGGTGGGCAATGACGCAGATGACCCCTACAGACCATGGCAGCATGCACTGGGGATAGAGACAGGGAGGCCCTCCGAGTCCCTTGTACGAATGGCTAGATGCATGCTTTCTTTTTTGCGTAGTGACAGCCCCATTATCCGGATTTGGTAGAGGCATGACTACTGTCTGTCCATATTGTTTGACCTTCACTACCAGTCAAAAATGGGGGCATTTTTTAGACCTTCTGAGAAGGGTGCAAAAATGGACTACTATAGAGACATGCTGTGTAGTTGGTTGGTTGCTGCGTACATGCACCATCACCAGTCCTCAGGAAGGTCTGACCCGGGGGGACCCTTTGCACTCATGCTTCACTGCTATGACTGGTGAAGGGGGGGGGGGAGGTGGCACCAGCTCCATATGCTGCAACTGCAGTCTGGAGTCTTTGATGAGCAGTTTTCTTCAGCCACCTACTGAAGAAACCACCCAGCAATAGCAGCAGGACAGGTAGCAGAACAACAATCAGTAGGTGTTGGGTTCTGCTACTATTGTGATCTGCCACCATCTTGTGCTGTATGCCACTGCTGTTACCCCCCTACCCACTCTGTCATGGGACCCCTAATGTCCCTGTTACTGCCACTGTAGTTGGCCCCATGCCTACTCTGTTATGGGGCCACTATAGTCACTGTTACTGCCACTGCTGCTGCTGTCACCCTCCTGACTCGGTCATGGGGCCACTACTTGAATCTTGTGGCACTTCACGGTTAAGTCCACGTCGATAAATTAGACCTGATCCTAACATTGACCTGTAATACTGATGCACAGTAAATCTACAGCTAACAGAAGGGATTAAAAAGCATGTGTGTGCACTGCCACAACATGCATTATATAACATTTTTGTACTACTACTTTATTGGCACAGCCTCCATTTCTTTATTTTGTTCCACTAAAGACCTATGCAAGGGCGCACATGGGTTTTTTGCTTTATTGAAGGATGCTATATGATTTTCTTTTTGTTTAACAGAAGGGATTAGCTATGAATCTTGGTACACTGCACAGTGATATAAATGGTACAATTTGGAGCATCTATGGTTTCGAGACTTTTTTCTGACATGCTTGACAAGGGTCAGAGCTTAATCGAAAGTGTGCAGAGTCACTGGAAAAGGGGTGTAACCTAATATGCACCATTCTGTGCCAAAATTCAGTGCAGTTCTCATGTAAACAAATCTTTCAAAATAAGCTAACCAATAGTTGTTATAGAGAAAAGTGTCTATCCCTGCACCAGATTTATCATCCAGCCTCAGCCCCAGGGATAAATCTGGTGCAGGTGTAGACAGGCTGTCTAAGCTTGCACCATCATTATGGGTAGTAAATATGGTCCTGTGTACATACCTGTCCACTCAAGGCAGGAAATTCCTGCGCCTAGGCTCAAGTTTTCTCTTAAACAAAAACTTGTGTACCTGTCATTTGGTGACATTTTGTTTACCGTGCAGTACACTGATGTCTGAATACACACATTGAAATGAATGGGGACGTGTGCTGTCCGTGGAGAACACGTACAGCACAAGTCCGTGAAACACTGACGTGTGAATGAGGCTTTATCCAGATACAAGAGGGTGATGAGTGGAAGACCTCTTTTAATACCCGAGATGGTTACTATAAATATCTTGCCATGCCATTTGGTCTCAGTGACACTCCTGCTTTTTTTCAGGAATTTGTTAATGATGTATTTAATGATCCCCTCTATATCAGTGTAGTGGTCTATTTGGACAGAATCGTCATCTTCTCGCCCAACCTGACTTCATAGCGGAGAAGTGTTCGTACCCTCCGCCGGCTCTGGAGGAAGAACAGATTTTATGTGAAGTTTAAAAAGTGCTTCTTTGAAATTTATTTATGCCAAGAAGTTGTCTGCTATCTTTGACTGGCCATGCCTTACAGGCCTGCAAGCTATCCAGTGGTTCATGGGCTTTGCCAATTATTACAGACAATTTATTCCTCACTTTTCCACCCTTATCACCCCTATTTCTGCTCTTCCCCAGGCCAGACAGGTGGTGGTAGTGGGAGACTCAATTATTAGGGGTACAGAGAGGGCAATCTGTCACAAAGCCCGGGATCGTCGAACGGTGTGTTGTCTTCCTGGCGCTCGAGTATGACATATCGCGGATCAAATTGATAGATTACTGGGAGGGGCTAGAGAAGATCGAGCAGTCATGGTCCATATTGGAACTAATGACAAAGTTAGAGGTAGGTGGAGCGTCCTTAAAAATGATTTTAGGGATTTAGGTAATCAGCTTAGGGCAAGGATCTCAAAGGTAATGTTTTCCGAAATACTACCTGTACCACGAGCCACACAAGAAAGGTAGCAGGAGATTAGGGATGTAAACAAGTGCCTCAAGAACTGGTGTAGGAAGGAGGGGTTTGGGTTAGTGCAGAACTAGGCAGACTTCTCTGTCGGCTACAGGCTCTATCGTAGGGATGGGCTGCACCTCAATGGGGAAGGGGCAGCTGTTTTGGGGGAGAAGATGGCTAAAAGTTTGTAGGAGTGTTTAAACTAGGTACTGGGGGGAGGGAAATTACATAACAGGGAAGATAGTGCAGATAGAGACCGGGGACGAGGTAGTAGAACTGGGGGAGGAATGGAAGGAGGGACTACAACAGTTCAGAAGGAAAGGTGTAGGGTAAAAAGTATACATAAACCTCTTAATTGTATGTATACTAATGCCAGAAGCCTGACTAATAAAACTGGTGAACCGGAAGTAGTGTTGTGTGAGGAGGACTACGACATAGTGGGAATAACCGAGACATGGCTGGATAATAGCTATGACTGGGCAGATAACATACACGGTTACAGTCTGTTTAGAAAGGATCGCCAAAATCGGAGAAAGGTCTGCCTCCAGGGAAATAAAGGTATGTTTGGGGAAAGGATTAATAGCCCTATGTGCCTATATATCTAATGCTATATGTTGAAAACTATTGACAGAGCCTCTTTAAGAACTTTATACTGACAGGGAGCGTTCCGCAGGATTGGCACATAGCAAATGTGGTGCCAATATTCAAAAGGGGTCCAAAAAGGGGCGTGGGACTTGGTGGTCGGTAACATGAATTTACAATATTTGATACTGTGTGATTTTGCATGTTTCGGTTTGTGTGGCATATGGCACTAGCACTTTATTGGTATATATTTACTGCCATATTTACCGTTTTTACGATTACCTGTCTAAGGTCTATAATACATGCTTACATGTGAATACATATTCCCAATCACTCGGATGAGACGACTTATGGTTATTATATCTTGTTTGTACGTTGGTGTAGAAGGACGTGTTGGGCCAGGATGTATATATGTATATGCATGCATGCCCCTTTAATTGGGCATGCATATGCATCTATACATACAATATGTGTCAAATATATGCCCCCATTCATGCCCAATGTGCCTGATACGTATAGATGTATGTATATATGCCCCAGATGTATATATATACATCTATATGTATATAATTCCCCTGTTTATATTCCCTAATATCCCACAAATGTATATAGATACATGTGCATGATTCCCAGTCATGAACATGTATCTAAGATACATGCATTCAGCCAGGTGCCCCCCCATAGCCCCCCAGCAGATGGACAATCGCCCATCTGCTGGGGACAGATGGAGACCTGATGACTGGTCCAGTCTCAGGTACTTCAAAGGGACAGAAGATCGATCGATCTTCTGTCCCTTCTGTTAATTACCCTCAGCGCTGCTGGGGGTGATTAACAAGACAGGGAAACAAAAGGTTTCCCTGTCTCTGTCCTCCTCCCTCCTCCGGCGCTGTAATTACAGCGCCGGAGATACGAGGGTGACTCACAGGCAGGAGGATCAAAGAGATCCTCCGCCTGTGAATTCCTGTGCGCTCGTGCTGGCGCAGTGACGTCATTTCACTGCGCCAGACCACGTGCGCACAGGGCTGCCGGCGTGCGCTCGCAAGCGCGCACACCGGCAGCGCGGGAACACGGGAGCGCGGGCGATCGGGTTTAAAAACCCCGATCGCCCTGTGCTCATCAGTTGAGCCGTGTCACCCCACCAGTAAGAATCATCCCCTGGACGAACGAGCAACGAAGGAGGATCTCCCCTGGACAACGAGCTGGATCATCCCCTGGACACCCCTAGAGACGAGCAACTACTGCTAAGTACCCCCTGTATCAACCCCTGACTGCCCTGATATATTTGACCCCCCTGTATCAACCCCTGACTGCCCTGCTTGCTAGCCCTGTGGACCCCTGCTGCCCCCTGATCCCCAGCAATTAACCCCTGCCAGCCCTGCCTGGACCCTAACCCCTGCAATATCCCTACCAGACCCCTGCCTTGCTGTTAACCCCTTACACCCCAGCAATCCACTGGTGACCCCTGCCCTGCCCTAACCAATCCCTTGAATTAACCTCTTCCCTGCCAAAACCCCTCATTATCCCCTACTATTGTAATTTAACCCTTTGTCCCCAGGGACAGTATAGTATAGGTGAGGGTGGGCTGCTATCTGTATATTGTGAGTGTATGTGTTAGATTTAGTATTGTGGGTGGAATTAATTGTGGGAAGTGTGCAGTGTAGTCGGTGTATTGTTGTGCGGCTATATGTATATATATTTATATACGCTAATATAAATATATATAGATATAGTCTAAATAATTAGACGGTAGACATTGTTTTGTAATAAAGTATTTTATTGTTTAAAATACAGTTTACATTGTCTTTGTAGTCGCCGCTATAGCTTAAGCGTGTAGGGAATAGAACAGTGTGGGAAATAAATAGGCGGAGCTAGCGTCAGCCGAGTACGCCTATTTATGTATATTAATTAATAATATTCCACAAAATATTATTAAGTAATCAACCCTATAACATTTGGCGAGCCAGCCCGAACTGGTTGTGGACTGTGGTTCTGTGAAAACGCACCACAATTGTGTTATCGCGTCAACTAAGATAGGCGGATAGGGAGCGGACAAATAGCGGAGGGCACGGTCAGTGTCGTGCTATATTGTGCTCCTCGACTTGAAGTTGGACGGATAACCAGGTGTGGGTGGCAGTTTGCCAGGAAGCGTCCACAAACAGCGAACCTAAAATTAACGTGTTTTTATTCCCTTGCACGACTGACCGAGGTCAATTCACGCTTCGGGTGGATCCAGAAAGAGTCGGCGCAGGCGTTCCGGAGGAAGAGGATCTTTTTCCAAGCAGCGTAGACGGGTGAAGGTCTCCGGCTGGACGGGAAAAAGAAGTTCCGAAACTAGAAGGACGCAGACGACTCCACGCAGAATGGCCACCGAAAAAGTGAGTATGGCCTTTGCCACACTGCAGCACTTAAGCAAAAACGCACATTTTAACCCCCATCATCCCACCACATACACGTCCACGAGATGCTTTGGTCTGCTTTGTTGGCCAAGCCTATGACACGACAGAGTGTGCATAAGGCAAAAGCATCTTTCACAAAAACACGAAACGCTCCAAATGTGGCCAAATTAGTTCACACTTTTGAGGACAGCATTTGGAGGCCAGAGCATGTTGCGCTGGTCTCCGGTCGGAGGAGACATTTATCAGTCATGCCAGTGCTGTGCCAGTAATGTGCAGCAGGTTTCTGCATTGCGGGCGCAGCTGGCGGTGAATGTGGAGTCTTCTGCTGACCGAGGAAACACAGGTGATGAAATGGAGTCACGGTTGGTAGAGTTGCAGAGGCAAAAGGAGAAACTTGAGGCTCAGTGACTCAGTCTTATGCTGAATCAAGGCCTTCAAAGGAGCGGGCTGCCTCTACTGACGTGATCTAGCCAATAAATGATGAGGTTGCTGCAAGGTCTCGTTTGGTGACCGGCTGCAACAAGCCATTTAGAAATTTTTCAAAATTGGTACCGGCCCTTTCTTTTTCTGTAAAGTCAGGGCAGACTCTCCAAAAATTTTGCCCTGTCCAGGGCAAAAAGGGGGGAGAGATATCTGTAACAGGCCAAATATACCAAAATTTGAGCCTGTTCAGATAGGAAAAAAGAGTCCAACAATTTTTTGTAATAGAAATACGGTGAGAAGTGCGTCCCTGAGAATGGAACAGTTCAGGAGAAGGGAGCACGACTGCAGTGTGGACGGACTAAAGCCATGCAGGGGACATCAGTGTTTTGCATGTACTGGCTTAGGTCACATAGCGAAACACTGCAGGACAGGTAGTATAGGACACAAAGGACAAGAGGCAAATTTAGGTGTTTAGGTGTGGGAACGAAGGACCATTGCAAGGAAATTGCCTTGCGCAAATAACTGCAATGTGTCCAGTAGTAAATCCTGTAACAAATTAACAGTGGGGCCTAGCCAGATTGGCCATAAAGAAGTCACCACTAGCGGATGCTCATCAGTGCTGCGTGGTCAAAATGGCCAGTCTAGGTTAGAGAGTGTTTGAATCCTCTGTGCCATTTGTTACCCCGTTGGTCCCCTGTGTATGTCTGTGTCCTGTGTTTGTGTTACCTGTTTGTATGTTTTTATGTTGATGGCGGCAGTCCTTGTTTATGAGTGTGTTTCGTTTTGCTGATTGTTGTAGTCAGTCCCCACTGTGAGTCGGTTGTCAGGCGCGGCTGTTTTTGTTCACTCTGGTGTCTACTTTGTGTAAGAGTGCTATACTGTGGACTGAGGAAGAGGTTGGTTTGCGAGCAGGTAACATCGGTACACGGTGCAGTGTGATGATTACTCTGGGCAGCCAGGGCTCAGATCGAGACAGGTAGCACTGTTCTGTTCAGAGTTTTCGTGGGGCTGTGTTTATACTGTGGACCAGGGCAGAAGTGGGTGCGACAGGCAACATTGAGGTTGTACTGTGCACACACTTGCTGGTCCGGACAGGTAACAAGCTCTGACTGAGGTGGGATACGGAGTGGTTGACAGCAGGATGCGGCCTGTGTTTTGTGTTGTGGAGTCTGTAGAGCCAAGGCAAGGTTTTTGGCCATGGATTCTGCTGACCTCCACACACAGGTTAACAGGGGGGTCAGACTGGAAACACATGAGTAAGTCAGGGATGCCGTGCCATCATGGAAAAGATGCCTCGTCCAC
>ONZH01013844.1:0-53332 GCA_900303285.1 Rhinella marina
ATTCTGTAGGTCTGTACAGCAGCGTCAGTCTATAAAATACGTTTCTCAGTTATATGTACTACATCCAGTGAAAAATGGAGGTTTGCGGTAACATAGCCGCCATTTTAAAGACTACGTTTTTCTCAGTTATATGTACTACAGTCCAGTGAAAAATGTAGTGGTTTGCGGTAACATAGCCACCATTTAAAGACTACGTTTTTTTCTCATTTATATACTACAGTCCAGTGAACAATTCTGTAGTGTGCTGTACAGCAGCGTCAGTCTATAAAATACGTATTTTCTCAGTTATATATACTTGTCACGCTCTGGTGTGGAGGGAATAGCCACACCGAGCGTACGAGGGAAGGGAAAAGACCAAAACCAGGGAAACGGTCACCTTCTGCAGGAACCCTGAAACTAGGCCTGACTGACTACCAGTATGAACAAGCTTAGTGGTAGGAGAGTTCATACACAGGAACCTAATAATCAATTCACCCTAAAGAACCCTGCAGCTAGTGACACAGGAAAGAGTCAACCCGTTCCTCCAAGAGTAAGGACGAACAGGAGACTCCAGAAGGAAAACCATAAAAGGGAAAATGTCACTTATCTTAAAGCAGATATCGCAGCAACCGGATCTCAGCCGAGATCCACACCACACACTACAAAGTAGGCAGAAAGTATAAACCGCAGTGAATACTGGGAAATGAAGGAATAAATAAAGGAGAGAAAATTACCACACCTACAACAGCTGAGGGGAAGGGGTGTGGTAACCAGAAACCGAACCAAGGGGAAAACATGTCAAATTATGTCACTTTTGAAAGCCGCGCAGAACGTCTTATACCAGATGCAAGCCCACTCGTGACAATACTACAGTCCAGTGAAAAATGGAGTGGTTTGCGTTAAATTAGCCGCAGTCTAAAAATTCCTTTTTTTCTCTCAGTTATATATACTACAGTGCAGTGAACAATTCTGTCGTGTGCGGTATAGTAGCCGCACTCTAGTGTTGACACCAACAAGTGACCAAGTTAGTTGAGGTAGCAGGGGAAGCACATAAAATTTTACACTGACACAGTATGGCGGTGAACCGAGAATGACCAAGTTAGTTGAGGTAGCAGGTGAAGCACATAAAATTTTACACTGACACAGCATGGCGGTGAACCCAGAGTGACCAAGTTACACTCAGGTAGCAGGTGAAGCACATAAAATTTTACATTGACAGAGCATGGCGGTGAACCCAGAGTGACCAAGTTACACTCAGGTAGCAGGTGAAGCACATAAAATTTTATACTGACACAGCATGGCGGTGACACCACCAATGCCTTGTTCAGACTGAGATTGCAGTCAAATGGCGATAGGTGAGCCTCCCAAAAATTTTTCTGGAGTGTCTGAAGTTGACAATCCTAAAAAATTGTTTTGAAGTGTCTATAGTTGACCCTCCTGTAAAATTGTTTTGGAGTGTCTGTAGTTGACCCTCCTGTAAAATTGTTTTTGAGTGTCTGTAGTTGACGCTCCTAAAAAATTTATTGGAGAGAGGGCCTGTAGTTGGCCCTCCGTAAACATTGTTTGTAAAGAGCGCCAATTGGCCCTCTGAAACATAGCCTGTTGGCTCAGCGTTTGTGTGCAAAATGGAGGAGGAGGAGAGGATACATAAAGAATCTTCATGTTGAGCTGCTTTCCCCCGGTGGAGATTTGCATTCCGGTGAAATCCAGGCTTTATTAATTTCAATAATCGTCAGCCTGTCAGCACTGTCAGTTGACAGGCGTGTACGCTTATCAGTGATGATGCCACCAGCTGCACTGAAGACCCGCTCTGACAACACGCTAGCTGCAGGGCAGGCCAGCACCTCCAAGGCGTACAGCGCCAGTTCGGGCAACGTGTCCAGCTTTGCAACCCAGTAGTTGTATGGAGCAGAGTGATCACGCAGGATGTTGGTATGGTCAGCTAGGTACTCCCTCACCATCTTTCTGAACAGCTCCCCCCTACTGGGGGACGGCTGACAGTCTTGCTGGGGTGCCATAAAACTGGCAAAGGCCTTGGAGAGTGTTCCCCTGCCAGTGCTTGACAAGCTGCCTGCTCCCCTCCTCTCCCCCGCTAGTTGGCCCACCGAACTAGGTCCTCTGCCGCTAGCGGTGTCAGATGGGAAGGATAGTTTCAGCTTGTGCATCAGGGACTGTTGATATTGATTCACTCTCATACTCCTTTCCTCTACAGGAATGAGAGTAGAAAGGTTTTGCTTGTACCTGGGGTCCAGGAGGGTGAACACCCAGTAATCGGTGTTGTCAAAAATGCTTCTAACGCGAGGGTCACGGGAAAGGCAGCCTAACATGAAGTCAGCCATGTGCAAGAGTCCCAACACGCAAGAATTCCCTTTCCTCAATAGGCTGACTCTCCATTTCCTCCTCCTCCAACTCCTCCTCTTCAGCCCATACACGCTCAACAGATAAGAAGGAATGAGCATAGGTACCCTCTAGTCTCGCCAACAGTCTCCTTCTCTTCCTCCTCTTCCTCCTCTTCCTCTTCTTCCTCTTCATCCTCCTCCAATACGCGCTGAGAAAAAGACCTGAGGGTGTTCTGGCTATCAAGCAACGTATCTTCTTCCCCCATCTCCTGTGACAAGTGCAAAGCCTCTGACTTCATGCTGATCAGTGAGTTTTTCAGCAGACAAAGCAGCGGGATGGTGACGCTGATAATGGCGGCATCGCCGCTGACCATCTGTGTTGACTCCTCAAAGTTGCTTAACACCTGACAGATTTCAGACATTCACTTCCACTCCTCATTGTAGACTTGAGGAAGCTGACTAACCTGACTACCAGTTCTCGTGGAAGTTGTCATCTGGCAGTCTACAATGGCTCTGCGCTGCTGGTAAACCCTGGCTAACATGTGTAATGTGGAATTCCATTGTGTGGGCACGTCGCACAACAGTCGGTGAGCAGTCAGTTGTAAGCGCCGTTGCACTGCCCTGAGAATGCCAGCATCTGTGGTTGACTTGCGGAAATGCGCCCAGATGCGTTGCACCTTGGTGAGCAAATCAGACAAATTGGGGTAGGTCTTGAGGAACCGCTGAACCACAAGATTGAACACGTGGGCCAGGCAGGTTTTATATGCAGTGTTTATATGGGTTGTTGTTACTTTGGGAAATAGTATTGGTGTATAATGGCACATGTGTGAGCCTGCCGAGTTGCAGGGCCACCACCAGTTTACACCCGTTGTCACACACAACCATGCCTGGTTTGAGTTTCAGCGGCACCAGCCAAAGATCGGTCTGCGCCGTGATGCCCTGTAACAGCTCTTGGGCGGTGTGCCTCTTGTCACCTAAGCTCAGCAGTTTCAGCACCGCCTGTTGGCGCTTACCCACGGCAGTGCTGCTGCACCTAGAGCTACCGACTGAAGGCGCCGTGCTCACAGATTGTATTTGAGAGGAGGAGGGGTTGGAGGAAGAGGCATAATAAGTCTGAGAAACCGTGACCGAGGTAGGCCCCGCAATCCTCGGTGTGGGCATTACATTATCGGCCCCAGGGTCAGACTCGGTCCCAGCCTCCACGAAGTTAACCCAATGTGCTGTCAGGGAGATATAGTGTCCCTGCCTGCCAGCACTTGTCCACGTGTCCGTGGTTAGGTGGACCTTCTCAGTAACTGCGTTGGTCAGGGCACGGATGATGTTCTCTGACACGTGCTGGTGTAGGGCTGGGATGGCACATCGTGAAAAATAGTGGCGGCTGGGGACCAAGTACCGAGGAACAGCCACCGCCATCAGGTTGCAGAAAGCCTCAGTCTCTACCAGTCTATAGCACAGCATCTCCTGGCTCAGCAGTTTGAAAATGTGGACGTTTAGGGCTTGTGCATGAGGGTGGGTGGAATTGTATTTGCGTTTGCACTTGCGCTCCAATGTCTGATGCAAAGACAGCTGAAGGCTGCGCTGGGACACATTGGTGTAGGGTGTGGAGGATCGTGGAGGTGAAGGGGTGGTTGTAGGGCGGGAGGCGCTCGTGCCAGGGTCCTGGGCAGGGGGGTTGACTCGCAAAGCCAGCATATGACACAGGGGAAGGGGCAGTGGTGTGATCCGCAGAAGGTGAACGGCCTTGGTTCCATTGAGTCGTGTGTTTAGCACTCATATGCCTGCGCATGCTGGTAGTGGTTAGGCTGGTAGTAATGGCTCCCCTGCTGATCCTGGTGTGGCACAAGTTGCACACCACAGTCCGTCGGTTATCCTCACTTTCTTTAAAGAACCTCCAGACTTGCTAACATCTAGGCCTCGGCACGGGAGCCTCACTCCGTTAAACAGTTGCTGATCTACTTGCTCTGGCCCTGCTTCTCCCTCTGGCCACCCCACTGCCTCTTTCAACCTGTCCTGGTGCTGCACTTGCCTCCCCGTCAGAAGTCTTGACTAGGCTTACCAACCCAGCTCGGGTCAGTCACCTCATCATCCACCTGCTCTTCCTCCGATTCCTCACTCTGCTCCCCCCTGGGACTTACTTCCCTGACAACAACATCAATGTCTGACAACCGTGTCTCATCATCATCATCATCCGACACCTCTTGACGCACTACTTGCACTAAGTCCACACTCTCATCACCCACAGACTGCGAAAGTACTAAATTTTGGGCATCGGGACAGAGCAACTGCTCAGGTTGCTGTTGAGCAGTGGTTTGTGTCTCTGGGTAGGGTCCTGAAAGGAGTTCCTGTGAGTATGCCGGATCTGAATCCATATTTTCCATGGGGGGAGCAGGCTGGGGGGAAGGAGGTCGAGCTAGACGAGCCAGAGGTCTACTCCCTTGGCTAGTGTGGGTGGACTGCGTGGAAGACTGGATGGTGGATAAATTACTGGACGCATTATCCGCTATCCACGTCATTACCTGTTCGCACTGATGTGGTTTCAATAGTGGTTTACCACGTGACCCTGTAAGTTGCAAGATAAATTTAGAGAGCGAAAATCTGTGGCGTTCCACTGCTCCCTCATCAGTAGGTACTGTGTCACCCTGCCCAGGACCACGGCCTCTGCCCCCCTACATCACTTGGACGCCCACGTCTTCGTCCTCGACCCTTAGCCCTTGGGTTCAACATTTTGTGTAATCACTAAACTGTAGAAGTAATATCTGAGGCCAAAAACGTATTCTCTAGACTGCAGCTAGTGTAACACACACCACTGAATTTTTCACTGGACTGTATTAAATGTATCTGAGAGAAAAAACGTATTCTCTAGACTACCGCTAGTGTACCGCACACCACACAATTTTTCACTGCACTTTAGGATATATGAATGAGAGAAAAAATGTATATTTTGTAGACTCCGGCAAGTGTGCAGTACACGACAGAATTTTGCACTGCACTGTAGGATATATGACTGAGAGAAAAAAACGTATATTTTGTAGACTCTGGCTAGTGTGCAGCACACGACAGAATTTTTCACTGCACTGTAGTATATATGACTGAGAGAAAAAACGTATAATTTCTAGACTCCGGCTAGTGTAACGCACACCACACAATTTTTTACTGGACTGTAGTATATATAAAAGTGATAGAAAAAAACATTTTTTCTAGACTGCGGCTACTGTACCGCACACCACAGAATTTTTCACTGAACTGTAGTCACCGCCATGCTGTGTCAGGCTACATTTTTGGGTGGTTCAGCTGCTATGTTAGTCTAACCAAGCCACTCTGGGGTTCACCGTCAAGCTGTAAACTGCAATCTCAGTGTGCATATTTGCCCGTTTGGAATGGGGAGAGCTAGGCACTGTGCTGGGAGAACTTTGTGTACGCTGTAGACTACTGGGTGGGTGCGGAGAGGGAGACGCTTATGCCTGCGTCCTGGGGCGGGGGATAGGACAGCAGTGCCAGCATGAGCAGTGGTGTCACCCGCAGGCGGCGATGGACCTTTGTTGCACCTACTTGGGTGCTTTACTAACATGTGATGGGCATGTGCCTTGCCCATCTTTGTCTGGGTCAGCACAATTGTCTTGAGGGTCACCACCAGGCTGTTGGCCAGAATTTGGTGTAATGGTACGATTAGGCAGCCTCAGAGGCATCCATGCATGCTGCCCCTGCTGTTTCCTGTCCATTTCCGTGGTGTTTCCATCATTTTCTGAGGTTTCCAGGTTTTCAGGCAACCTTCCCTATGCAGAGCTTTGGTCCCCTGCAAAAAATGCTCGAGTCTCCCATTAACTTCAATGGGGTTCGTTATTCGAAACGAGCACCCGAGCATCCGGAAACATTTGTCTCGAATAACGAGCACCCGAGCATTTTAGTGCTCGCTCATCTCTAATGAGTAGATAATTGTTTAAGCGATCACTAGAGATGAGCGAATCTATTCGCCGCTTCGTAGATTCGTATCAAATCTTGGGATTTTTCAGCTGCGAAGCGAATCCGAATATTAGGTGATTCGTTTCGCTTTTGTACGCATTCGCTATGCAGTGTGTCCTATAAATTATACGCTATTCTACGCATAATTTAATTACTCTATACGCTGTCGCGTACAAATTCAGCGATGCAGACTTTTCCCTGGTAGTTACTCTATACGCTGTTGCGTACGAATTCAATTCAGCGATGCAGACTCCTCCCTGGTAGTTCCGCCCCTTTCTCCAGCCCGGGAGGATGACGAGGCAACTCAGGAAATTAAGTTGCGCATTCGTGCGCCTCATCCCTTTTTCCCCCCTTTCAGGTTATTTGGGGAGCCCCTTGAAAGAGGGTTTTTTAAAGAAACCTTTGCTGCTTTTTTTTTACCCATTTGGATTACAATTTTACCTATGTGGATTACAAATTGCGACTGAGTTTGGGACTCTGCTCCAGTTCTGTGACACGCGTCAGAAGAAAAGAGACTTAAACGTGTCCGTCAGCATACTAGGTAGGTGATATTTAAAATTTTTATATTATACCTATAATAATGTATTTGCACTTTACCATATATATGTCTCGAATATTCGCTCTGCCTCTGAGGAGTGCATGCCGCGGCCTCTCCTCGTACGTGCCTGCGTATTACGTAATCGCTTAGACAATAGTACGCTGAGATTCGTAAGCTATTTGTACGCTCATGCGTATGTCTTCTAAGAAGTTGCGTACATTTTTTAAATGAACGTTCGTTATTAGTGAGCGAATGTTCGCTAATAGCACATAACATTAGCACGTAATATTTTGTACGCAAATACAACGAATCTATTCGTCGAATATACGAATTTTAGGAAATGTTCGGCGAATGTTCGGCGAATAATTTTTTGAATGATTCGCTCATCTCTAGCGATCACCGACACAAGCGACTATGGACCGAACATTCTAGCAGACAACTAGCATTTAAATGAAAGGATTATCGTGTAAAATGTTTTCAATCGTATAATCGTCGATATGCCTGCCTACACGATGCACATAATGCACATT
Source organism: Rhinella marina (assembly GCA_900303285.1). Lineage (NCBI taxonomy): Eukaryota > Metazoa > Chordata > Amphibia > Anura > Bufonidae > Rhinella > Rhinella marina. The sequence continues at coordinate 7,347 of ONZH01013844.1, forward strand.
TACATAACGCAATTCATTAACCACATATAATGATTGTACTTGTTCGCATCAACGGTTTCACAGACATTGAACAAGTATTTTTGGTGAGATCGCCCAATCGTTAGAAACATTTACACTTTGCCACAATTCTCGTCCATCTTTCATCACTTGTGTTCGAATAGTAGCTATTATCTTCTTGTCTAACTCCACCTTAACTCTCTGAGTACAGATAATGTAGTAGATGTTACTTGAAGTTCTATGTAACACAACAGATAACAAAGTAATAGCTCTCTGAGTACAGATAATGTAGTAGATGTCACCAGCAGTCCTATGTAACAGATAACACAGTGATAACTATGAGTACAGATAATGTAGTAGATGTCACCTGCAGTCTTATGTAACACCACAGATAACACCGTGATAACTCTCTGAGTACAGATAATGTAGTAGATGTCACCTGCAGTCCTATGTAACACCTCACATAAAACAGTGATACCTTTCTGAATACAGATAATGTAGTAGATGTCACCTGCAGTCCTATGTAACACCACAGATAACACAGTGATAACTCTTTGAGTACAGATAATGTAGTGGATGTCACCTGCAGTCCTATGTAACACCGCAGATAACACAGTGATAACTCTCTGAATGCTGATAATGTAGTAGATGTCACCTGCAGTCCTATGTAACAGATAACACAGTGATAACTCTTTGAGTACAGATAATGTAGTGGATGTCACCTGCAGTCCTATGTAGCACCTCACATAAAACAGTGATAACACTCTGAGTACAGATAATGTAGTAGATGTCACCTGCAGTCCTGTGTAACACCACAGATAACAAAGTGATAACTCTCAGAATACAGATAATGTAGTAGATGTCACCTGCAGTCCTATGTAACACCACAGATACAGTGCCTTGCGAAAGTATTCGCCCCTCTGGAACTTTTCAACCTTTTGCCACATTTCAGGCTTCAAACTAAAAGATATAACATTTGAAATTTTTGGTGAAGAATCAACAAGTGGGTCACAATTGTGAAGTGGAACGAAATTTATTGGATCATTTAAACTTTTTTTGTAATAATAAAACTGAAAAGTGAGGCATGCAAAATTATTCGGCCCCCTTGCATTAATACTTTGTTGCGCCACCTTTTGCTGCGATTACAGCTGCAAGTCGCTTGGGGTATGTCTCTATCAGTTTTGCACATCTAGAGACTGAAATTCTTGCCCATTCTTCCTTGCAAAACAGCTCGAGCTCTTTGAGGTTGGATGGAGAGCGTTTGTGAACAGCAGTTTTCAGCTCTTTCCACATATTCTCAATTGGATTCAGGTCTGGACTTTGACTTGGCCATTCTAAGACCTGGATACGTTTATTTGAAGCATTCCATTGTAGATTTTGCTTTATGTTTGGGATCATAGTCTTGTTGGAAGATAAATCTCCATCCTAGTCTCAGGTCTTTTGTAGACTCCAACAGGTTTTCATCCAGAATGGTCCTGTATTTGGCTCCATCCATCTTCCAATCAATTTTAACCATCTTCCCTGTCCCTGCTGATGAAAAGCAGGCCCAAACCATGATGCTGCCACCACCATGTTTGATAGTGGGGATGGTTTGTTCAGGGTGATGAGCTGTGTTGCTTTTACGCCAAACATATCGTTTTGCATTGTTTCCAAAAAGTTCGATTTTGGTCATCTGACCAGAGCACCTTCTTCCACATGTTTGGTGTGTCTCCCAGGTGGCTAGTGGCAAACTGTAAATGAGACTTTTTATGGATATCTTTGAGAAATGGCTTTCTTCTTGCCACTCTTTCATAAAGGCCAGATTTGTGAAGTGTTCGACTGATTGTTGTCCTATGGACAACCACCTCAGCTGTAGATCTCTGCAGTTCATCCAGAGTGATTATGGGCCTCTTGGCTGCATCTCTGATCAGTCTTCTCCTTGTTTGAGATGAAAGTTTAGAGGGACGGCCGGGTCTTGGTAGATTTGCAGTGGTCTGATACTCCTTCCATTTCAATATGATCGCTTGCACAGTGCTCCTTGGGATGTTTAAAGCTTGGGAAATCTTTTGGTATCTAAATCCGGCTTTAAACTTCTCCACAACAGTATCACGGACCTGCCTGGTGTGTTCCTTGGTCTTCATGATGCTCTCTTTAGGCCTTTTTCACACGAACGTTGTGTTTTGCGGTCCGCAAATTGTGGATCCGCAAAAACAACAGATGGCATCCGTGTGCATTCCGTATTTTGCGGAACGGAACAGCTGGCCCCTGATAGAACAGTACACGGTGTGCTGTCCGCATTTTTTGCGGGCCCATAGAAATGAATGGGTCCGCATTTTTCATGTGAAAAATGCGGATCGGAGCCCGCAAAAAATACTGTCGTGTGAAAGAGGCCTTAAACAGAACCCTGAGACTATCACAGAGCAGGAGCATTTATACGGAGACTTGATTATACACAGGTGGATTCTATTTATCTTCATCAGTCTTTTAGGACAACATTGGATCATTCAGAGATCCTCAATGAACTTCTGGAGTGAGCTGAACTGAACTGAAAGTAAATGGGCCGAATAATTTTGCACGCCCAACTTTTCAGTTTTATTACAAAAAAAGTTTAAATGATCCAATAAATTTCGTTCTACTTCACAATTGTGTCCCACTGGTTGTTGATTCTTCACCAAAAATGTAAAATGTTATATCTTTTTGTTTGAAGCCTGAAATGTGGCAAAAGGTTGAAAAGTTCCAGAGGGCCGAATACTTTCGCAAGGCACTGTAACGGTCACATAAAACAGTGATAACACTCTGAGTACAGATAATGTAGTAGATCTTCCTTGCAGTCCTATGTAAAACCTCACATAACACAGTAAACCACTGTGTTATATTTGGTGTTACACAGGACTGCATGGAACATCTACTACATTATCTGTTTGTAGAGAGTTATCACTGTGTTCTGTGGGGTATTACTTAGGACTGCAAGGAATATCTACTACATTACCTGTACTCAGTATTCTTTGTCAGTGATAACTCTCTGGGTACTGATAATGTGAGTCAAAGCCGGTGCAACCTTCTCCTTCTTGCCACGCTGCTTCTCTGACCTCTTCCTCTTACAGAGATGACACGGTAGCGTGACAAGAGGGAGGAGGCGTGGACTGCAGAGGAGAGAGGGTATGCACTAGCCGGGAATAGAAGCTGTGCAGCTTCAATCTTGGGGCTGTTAACCCAAATGCCCCTATTAAAATCTGCCATTGCTGCCTTCTTTACTGATATATCTGGGCAGTGTGTACATCTTGTCAAAACATCTCTCTGGACTTGAGTCTACAGACTATTCTTTCAAAGGTTATGGGGGAATAGGCTAAAATTAGTCAAGAATGAGGTGGCTTAACATACGAGTAGACCAGAAGAGTTGGGTATGGTCAAGCCTGTGGTGATGAGTACCTTTAATAAGATCAACCTCTCAGACCTATGGAAAGAACTCCTCTGTGAGTACTCTCTTTTAAGGAATGGTTTCAGCCATTCTTTTATTAATGGGAGTCAGGAAGGCAAGTGAAGGATCTTTGTATAGTGCATGGGCATCTTCTGCTGTGGTTCAGAAGGAAATTTGCTGCTTGAGTCTGGAAATGAGGGAGATCAGGACTTTGTTGAGGTAACTCATTCGCAAAAAAACTTCTGTAATCCCATCTCCAGAGGGCTCTAGCCTTCAATGATTGCCCAAACTGGGATTTGGGAGTTGTTTTTTTTGTTTTGAATTTCATCAGGATCCCATTAACCCCTTCCTGACCAGCGCCGTACATGTACGGCGCTGCAGGAAGGGACTTGCTGCCCGGCGCCGTAGTACTACAGCGCGCTGATTGGGTGGGTGCAGGAGCTGCGCCCACCTGATCAGCGGCGGGGGTCCGACAAGTGGGCACTAACCCTTCATGTGCCGCGGTCAGCGCTGACCGCTGCACATGAGGTGTGCGGTGTGTCAAAGCAGCGCGGGGACCCGATGGCTTAGATGACAGCTGGATGCCTTCCTTAGGCATCCAGCTGCCATCTACGGAAGCCATCTACGGAAGATCCATCCCCCTGTGTGTAATACACTTCCAGCCAATGCATTACAATACAAAAGTATTGTAATGAATTGTAAAGGGGATCAGACCCCCAAAAGTTAAAAAAAAGGCGAAAAAAAAGTTAAAAGATAAAGTAAAAAAAAAAAAAGTTTCAAGTAAAAAAAAAAAACAACGCCATTTTCCCCTAAAAAAAATTTGAAAAAAAAAGGGAAAAAAAGAAAAGTATACATATTAGGTATTGCCGCGTCCGTATTGACAGGCTCTATAAAAATATCACATGATCCACCCCGACAGGTGAACGCAATAAAAAAAAAAAATAGAAAAACAGTCCCAAAACAAACATTTTTTGGTCACCTTCCCCTACAAAAACTGAAATACCACGCGATCAAAAAGGCGTATTTACCCCAAAATGCTACCACTCAAATCATCATCTCGTCCCGCAAAAAATGATACCCTACCTAAGACAATTGCCCGAAAAATAAAAAAAATATGGCTCTCAGAATATGCCAACACAAAAAAAGAATTTATTTTGTTCAAAAATGCATCTAATGTGTAAAACTTACCAAAAATAAAAATGGTAGACATATTGGGTATCGCCACGTCCGTAACAACCTGCTCTATAAAAATATCACATTATATATCCCCTCAAGTGAACTCTGTAAAAAATATTTTTAAAAAACTATGCCAAAACAGCCATTTTTTGTCACCTTGCCTCACAAAAAGTGTAATAGCAGGCGATCAAAAAGGCGTATATTTACCCTAAAATGGTACCACTAAAATCGTCATCTCATCCCGCAAAAAATGATGCCCTACCTAAGACAATTGCCCGAAAAATAAAAAAAAATATGGCTCTCAGAATTTGGCAACACAAAAAAATATTTTATTTTGTTCAAAAATGCATCTAATGTGTAAAACTTACCAAAAATAAAAATGTTAGACATATTGGGTATTGACGCGTCTGTAACAACCTACGCTATAAAAATATTACATGAGATGGACCCCCAAGTGAATTCTGTAAAAAAAAAATTAAAAAAAATAGGCCAAAACAGCCATTTTTTTCCCTCTTGCCTCACAAAAAGTGTAATACCACATGATCAAAAAAGCGTATGTACACCAAAATGGTACTAATCAAACCGTCATCTCGTCCCACAAAAAATGAGTCCCTACCTAAGACACTAAGACAATCGCCGAAAAAAAAAAAATGGCTCTCTGAAAATGGCAGCACTAAAACAAGATTTAATTCTGTTCAAAAATGCATCTAATGTGTAAAACTTATTATTATTATTATTATTATTATTATTATTATTATTATCATATATCCCTTCAGGTGAACTCTGTAAAAAATATTTTTAAAAAACTATGCCAAAACAGCCATTTTTTGTCACCTTGCCTCATAAAAAGTGTAATAGCAGGCGATCAAAAAGGCGTATTTACCCCAAAATGGTACCAATCAAACCGTCATCTCGTCCCGCAAAAAATGAGACCCTACCTAAGACAATCGCCAAATAAATAGGACAGTTAGAAAATGGCAGCACAAAAACAAGATTTAATTCCGTTCAAAAATTAATTTACTGTGTAAGACTTAACAAAAATAAAAATGTTAAACATATTGGGTATCGCCGAGTCCGTAACAACCTGCTCTCTAAAAATATCACATGATTTGCCCCTTTGGGTGAATGCTGTAAAAAAAAAAAAACTATGCCAAAACAGCTATTTTTTTCACATTGACTCACAAAAAGTGTAATACCAAGCAATCAAAAAGTCTTATGTACCCCAAGATGGTACCAATGAAAACGTCACCTCATGCCGCAAAAAATGAGCCCCCACATAAGACAATAACTCAAAAAAATAAAAATCAATGGCTCCCGCAAACCAATCCATCAAAATCTGTGCTGCAAAATCCATATGGCGCTCCTTCTGTTCTGAGTCCTGCCATCTGCCCCCACAGCAGTTTACCACCACATATGGGGTGTTGCCATATTCAGGAGAAAATGGTTAAGAAATTATGGGGTGCTTTTCTCCTGTTACCCCTTGTGAAAATGAAAAATTTGGGGATAAAGCAATATTTTATTGGAAGAAATGAAACTTTTCATTTTCACAGCCAAGTGTTTCCAAATTCCGTAAAACACTTAAGGGGTCAAAGTGGTCAGTACCCCCCTTAATATATTCTTTGAAGGGTGTACTTTCCAAAATGGGGTCACTTTTTGAGGGTTTCCACTCTAGGGGTACGTCAGGGTCTCTCAATTACAAAATGGTGCCTAAAAACCATTCTACCAAAATCTGCCTCCAAAATCCATATGGCACTCCTTTCCTTCTGACCACTGCCACAAACCCATAGAACAGTTTACCACCACATATGGGGTATTTCTGTAAACTGCAGAATCAGAGTAATGTATATTGAGGTTTAGTTTGCTGTTAACCCTAGCTGTGTTGCAAGAAAAAAATTATTAACATGAATAATCTACCAAAAAAGTGAAATTTTGAAATTTCACCTCCATTTTCCTTTAATTCTTGGGTTAACAAAGTTTGTAACATTAGTTTTTTATAACTTGAGGGGTGTAGTTTCTAAAATGGGGTAATTTATGGGTGGTTTCCATTACGTAAGCCCCTCAAAATCACTTTATATCTGAATTGGTGCTTAAAAAAATGGTTTTGTAAATTTTGTTGAAAATTTGAAAAATGGCTTCTAAACTTCTAAGCTTTCTCACGCCCTAAAAAAGTAAAATGATATTTATAAAATGATGCCAGCATAAAGTAGACATATGGGGAATGTAAAATAATAACTATTTTTGGAGGTATTACTATGTATTTTGAAAGTAGAGAAATTGAAATTTGCAAATTTGCTAATTTTTCCAAATTTTTGGTAAATTTGGTATTTTTTATAAATAAAAATGAAATATTTTGCCACAAATTTACTACTGTCGTGAAACACAATAAGTGACAAGAAAACAATCTCAGAATGGCCTGGATAAGTATATCCATAGCCCAGTAGTTAAGGTACTTGCCTGTAATGTAGAAGGTTGTGAGTTCAAATCCCCACATGAGTATTTTAAAATTAGAGTCTAAACTAGACTTATAAATATACAGGGTGTTACCAAGCATAGTGGGAATACCCCTTTCACTGTTCATAACACTAACTCCATATATGGACATAGCCATATATGGAGTCAAAGCAGGGACTCCTAACCTGGGAAATTCCCCATAGCCATATATGGAGTCAAAGCAGGGACTCCTAACCTGGGAAATTCCCCACTCTGGAGTCCTGACTGACGCAGGGGGCCCCCTTAGAGGATCTGGTCCCACTGCAGCTGTCTCCACCAGTCCCGAGGTTCGGGGCAGTGGTAGATTGATTCGGGGCCAGGTCCCAGATAAAAAGCCCTAGCGATGCCCCTGGCCTGGACAGACACAGGGATGTCCACCCTTTCAGTAGCTCACACTCAGACAGCTTCTCTTCCCTGTCGTCACGGAGCCAGGGGGGGCGTGGCCTCATGTTTAGTGGTGTGTCTTCATGGGAACTGGGGGCGCTGTTTCACGTTTGGGGAAATGGCCGGTGAGATCTGGCTTCCTGGGGTGAAGACAGTGGCCACTCTAGCTGCTGTAGAGATTACTGTTAAAGGGGCGGGCTGCTGTAGAGGTCACTCTTGATATCTTTTAACGACACACACACACAAACAGTAAATGAAATAAATTAAATATACCCGGGCGAAGCCGGGTCCTTCAGCTAGTTTTCAATATATCTGAAAAGAAAAGATGGATCTAATCGATCTTAATCCAATAGGGACAGTACCTGTCCCTCCTTATTATACAATATATAATAAAGCAATCTGCTTTTAATAAATGTCCCGAATGTCCCAAAACGTTTCACCTATTTTTGTACGGCTCATCAAGGGACTGAACACATTGTTTGGATCCCATAGAAAAATCAAAGGTAAGTATAGCATAGTTTAGATAACCAGAATAAATATGACCCCCATATTGTATTTCAATAGAGCAGAAAAAGAGATGACATCACCACAGGCCTACTAGTTTAAAGAGCCAATAGGGCAAATATCCTTTCAACAGAAAGCCCATATAAATCGGTATACGCTCCCATATTGGAATAATAAGTTACCAGCAGATGGAACCTAATTTTCCAAATTATGGCCGATACTTGCGTGACCCCCAGATAGATTATCGGATATAAATAGGATATGTGGTGGATAGAAATAGGATATGTCCCTGACTTAATGATGATCTGTGACTCTGAAGTACAGGAACACAAAGGAAAATGGTTGTGCCTGGGAGGAATGTGGCAGCATGGTGGAAAGCATGGAGCTCTTCCTGCTTCACTGACCATTTAAAGGGGTTGTCAGAGTTCTCAATATTAGATCAGCTTTATGAAGAGACAGGAGATGGCACGTGCACACTGAGTTCACCGTCTCCTCATACAGCTGATCGGCGGGGGTGCGGGGTGAGATATTGATGACCTATTCTGAGTATAGGTCATCAATAGTAAAAGGCCGGACAACCCCTTTAATACAGAGATGTTAACAGGGTGGGACTTGGAAACAGAATAGAATATCCCATCTTAGTTTTTATTTTATGAACCCCCCCCCACCACACCTACAAAAACCCCCGACTACACTTTGTGATCTCATGACCATTAGACAATGTGTAATCATCCCAAAGTATTAATTTGATTTTCCTTAAGGTGCCAAGCTGTCCTTACAAAAGGCTCTACCACTTTCCTAATTTCAATGTCTGTCATGGAATGTTCAATAAAAAATTCATTTTTTGAAAAACCTGTTTGTGTTTTTTTTTCTTTATGTCTTTCTGTATCAGTCTGTCCATACACATGAATTGCTTTATGGTCCCTGCCACCTCCTCTAGAGTAGCCAGCTGTGGCTGCAACTACTGTCTAATGATACATTTTTTGCAGGGTTAGGGTCCATTCACACGTCCGCATAATGGCCCTGCAAAAAAATAGAACATGTCCTATTCTTGTATGCAGCCATGGACAAGAAAAGGTATTTCTATTATAGTGCCGGCCATGTGCGGTCTGCAAAATGCGGAATGCACACGGACGGTGTCCGTGTTTTGCGGACCGCAAAACACTTTTGGACGTGTGAATGGACCCTTAGGTGTGCACCTTTGGAGGCGACTATGCCTGTGGAATCCACCGCCTGATCAGTGGGTATATACTGGAAGATACATTGTTTTGGTTTCATCATTACATCAGCCTTCAATATGATTTTAATGAAATCACAAACCTCTGTCTGGGGCATCTCTTTTCTTGTGCCTTAGCCTATCATCTCCTTTTCTGGTGAAGGGCCATAACTAACACAGTACATTTTTCTTTTGTTTTGGGAAGTATATAGGAATGTAGGGCTTGCAAGTGCTGAACATGAGTGTTCTGTGGAATTTGTTAGTATTTGATATGGTTTATGTAACTGTTTGATTTGTACATAGTGAATATTTATACATATACATATATCTAATATATAAAGCTGAGTGCATCTACAGTGCCTTGCGAAAGTATTTGGCCCCCTGGAACTTTTCCACATTTCAGGCTTCAAACAAAAAGATATACCATTTTAAATTTTTGGTGAAGAATCAACAACAAGTGGGTCACAATTGTGAAGTGGAACGAAATTTATTGGATCATTTAAACTTTTTTTGTAATAATAAAACGGAAAAGTGGGGCGTGCAAAATTATTTGGCCCATTTACTTTCAGTTCAGAAAACTCACTCCAGAAGTTCATTGAGGATCTCTGAATGATCCAATGTTGTCCTTAATGACTGATGAAGATAAATAGAATCCACCTGTGTGTAATCAAGTCTCCGTATAAATGCACCTGCTCTGTGATAGTCTCAGGGTTCTGTTTAAAGCACAGAGAGCATTATGAAGACCAAGGAACACACCAGGCAGGTCTGTGATACTGTTGTGGAGAAGTTTAAAGCCAGATTTGGATACCAAAAGATTTCCCAAGCTTTAAACATCCCAAGGAGCACTGTGCAAGCGATCATATTGAAATGTAAGGAGTATCAGACCACTGCAAATCTACCAAGACCCGGCTGTCCCTCTAAACTTTCATCTCAAGCAGAATGAAGACTGATCAGAGATGCAGCCAAGAGGCCCATGATCACTCTGGATGAACTGCAGAGATCTAGAGCTGAGGTGGGAGAGTCTGTCCATAGGACAACAAAAAGTCAAACACTTCACAAATCTGGCCTTTATGGAAGAGTGGCAAGAAGAAAGCCATTTCTCAAAGATATCCATAAAAAGTCTCGTTTACAGTTTGCCACAAGCCACCTGGGAGACACACCAAACATGTGGAAGAAGGTGCTCTGGTCAGATGAAACCAAAATCGAACTTTTTGGAAACAATGCAAAACGATATGTTTGGCGTAAAAGCAACACAGCTCATCACCCTGAACACACCATCCCCACTGTCAAACATGGTGGTGGCAGCATCATGGTTTGGGCCTGCTTTTCATCAGCAGGGACAGGGAAGATGGTTAAAATTGATGGGAAGATGGATGGAGCCAAATACAGAACCATTCTGGATGAAAACCTGTTGGAGTCTGCAAAAGACCTGAGACTAGGATGGAGATTTATCTTCCAACAAGACAATGATCCCAAACATAAAGCAAAATCTACAATGGAATGGTTCAAAAATAAATGTATCCAGGTCTTAGAATGGCCAAGTCAAAGTCCAGACCTGAATCCAATTGAGAATATGTGGAAAGAGCTGAAAACTGCTGTTCACAAACGCTCGACATCCAACCTCAAAGAGCTCGAGCTGTTTTGCAAGGAAGAATGGGCAAGAATTTCAGTCTCTAGATGTGCAAAACTGATAGAGACATACCCCAAGCGACTTGCAGCTGTATTTGCAGCAAAAGGTGGCGCAACAAAGTATTAATGCAAGGGGGCTGAATAATTTTGCACGCCCCACTTTTCAGTTTTATTATAACAAAAAAAGTTTAAATGATCCAATAAATTTCGTTCCACTTCACAATTGTGACCCACTTGTTGTTGATTCTTCACCAAAAATTTAAAATGTTATATCCTTTTGTTTGAAGCCTGAAATGTGGCAAAAGGTTGAAAAGTTCCAGGGGGCCGAATACTTTCGCAAGGCACTGTAGGTTTATACGTACACTGACCACATACATAGGTTCGTAGATACCCTGACCATATACATAAACAAGCTTATATGCAGCCTGACCACATAAATAGGTTCATATGATCCCTGACTACATACATGGTCAGGCTCATACTCTCCCTGACCAAATACACAGGCTTATACGCACGCTAATCACATACATAGACCAGCTCATACAAACAATGACCACATACATAGACATCCCTGTCTCTACACTATATATATATATATATACAGTACAGACCAAAAGTTTGGACACACCTTCTCATTCAAAGAGTTTTCTGTATTTTCATGACTATGAAAATTGTAGATTCACACTGAAGGCATCAAAACTATGAATTAACACATGTGGAATTATATACAGTTGTGAAACAACTGAAAATATGTCTTATATTCTCGGTTCTTCAAAGTAGCCATCTTTTGCTTTGATTACTGCTTTGCACACTCTTGGCATTCTCTTGATGAGCTTCAAGAGGTAGTCACCTGAAATGGTATTCCAACAGTCTTGAAGGAGTTCCCAGAGATGCTTAGCACTTGTTGGCCCTTTTGCCTTCGGTCTGCGGTGCAGCTCACCCCAAACCATCTCGATTGGGTTCAGGTCTGGTAACTGTGGAGGCCAGGTCATCTGGCGTAGCACCCCATCACTCTCCCTCTTGGTCAAATAGCCCTTACACAGCCTGGAGGTGTGTTTGGGGTCATTGTCCTGTTGATAAATAAATGATGGTCCAACTAAACGCAAACCGGATTCAATAGCATGCCGCTGCAAGATGCTGTGGTAGCCATGCTGGTTTAGTATGTCTTCAATTTTGAATAAATCCCATACAGTGTCACCAGCAAAGCACCCCCACACATCACATCTCCTCCTCCATGCTTCACGGTGGGAACTAGGCATGTAGAGTCCATCCGTTCACCTTTTCTGTGTCGCACAAAGACACGGTGATTGGAACCAAAGATCTCAAATTTGGACTCATCAGACCAAAGCACAGATTTCCACTGGTCTAATGTCCATTCCTTGTGTTCTTTAGCCCAAACAAGTCTCTTCTGCTTGTTGCCTGTCCTTAGCAGTGGTTTCCTAGCAGCTATTTTACCATGAAGGCCTGCTGCACACAGTCTCCTCTTAACAGTTGTTGTAGAGATGTGTCTGCTGCTAGAACTCTGTGTGGCATTGACCTGGTCTCTAATCTGAGCTGCTGTTAACCTGCGATTTCTGAGGCTGGTGACTCGGATGAACTAAACCTCCACAGCAGAGGTGACTCTTGGTCTTCCTTTCCTGGGGCGGTCCTCATGTGAGCCAGTTTCTTTGTAGCGCTTGATGGTTTTTGCGACTGCCCTTGGGGACACTTTCAAAGTTTTCCCAATTTTTCGGACTGACTGACCTTCATTTCTTAAAGTAATGATGGCCACTCGTTTTTCTTTACTTAGCTGCTTTTTTTCTTGCCATAATACAAATTCTAACAGTCTATTCAGTAGGACTATCAGCTGTATATCCACCTGACTTCTGCCCAACACAACTCATGGTCCCAACCCCATTTATAAGAAAAAAGAAATCCCACTAATTAAACCTGACAGGGCACACCTGTGAAGTGAAAACCATTTCAGGTGACTACCTCTTGAAGCTCATCAACAGAATGCCAAGAGTGTGCAAAGCAGTAATCAAAGCAAAAGGTGGCTACTTTGAAGAACCTAGAATATAAGACATATTTATAGTTGTTTCACACTTTTTTGTTAAGTACATAATTCCACATGTGTTAATTCATGGTTTTGATGCCTTCAGTGTGAATCTACAATTTTCATAGTCATGAAAATACAGAAAACTCTTTGAATGAGAAGGTGTGTCCAAACTTTTGGTCTGTACTGTATGTATAAAAGAAAAACGCAAATGACAGTTACCATTTAAGAAAACATTAGCATCTGAGTGCACTGCATACAGGGGCGTAGCTATAGGGGGTACAGAGGTAGCAGTCGCTACCGGGCCCAGGAGCCTTAGGGGGCCCAAAGAACCTTGTGCCACATAAGGAAAAACAATAGCACTGAGGGAAGGAGGGTTTAAGCTGAACTCTTGCACAAGGGCCCATGAGTCTTTAGCTACGGCCCTGACTGCATACATGGATGTATGCCATCCAGCTAGGGTTCCTTGTCCACTTTTGACATAATATCAATATTTATTGATATCATAGATTGTGAGCAGGGCCCTCACCCTCTTGTTTGAGTTGTTGATTCACTTTGTTAGGCTCCATTCACTCGTCTGTGTGTCCGGTGTCCGTGTTTTGCGGATCCGCAATTTGCGGATCTGCAAAACACGGACACCGTCCATGTGCTTTCCGCAATTTTCGGACCGCACATAATATAAATTCCTTTTCTTGTTCTATTTTCTTCGGGAGCCACGGAATGGAAGTGCGGATGCGGACGGCACACTGTGTGCCGTCCGCATCTTTTGCGGCCCCATTGAAAGTGAATGGGTCCGCACCCGTTCCGCAAAATTGCGGAAAGGATGCGGACACCATTTGCGGACGTGTGAATGGGGCCTTACTCTAATAATCTTTGATTTTTTATCTGCACATGTATGCTTTGATTAAAAAGTGCTGTGGAATATGTTGGTGATGCATAAAATAAAGATTTATTCTTTTCGAATACAGCCAAATTCTAGTTTCAAGTGATTTGCACCAGAGTCAACGACAAAAGGAGTCAGTTTCAAATGGGATCCTATGCTGAACCTTTTGGACCCATTATTTTGTCAGAACTGGGGCCTAACAAAGGGTCCCCTGGTGCTCTCATGGGACTAGTGTATTAGACTGGTATTCCTATGATGAAAGCAACAGATTCTTTTGTATAAAATGTATTTTCCATCTTATTTATTGCAGGCAGTGTTTGGACCCCTAGTCCGTGTTATGCTGTCTTATGTATAAGAGGAAGTGATATTACATATTTGCTACGAAAGCAATTAGCTACTCAGAGCGGTCTTGTAATTTATCTTTGTATCAATACATTCCAGCCAGTCTCAGCACTTGGAAGAATCTCAGACATACATTTGCTGACAAGGTGAACTAGCAAACATGAAAAAAAAAAACAGTATGAGGTTTCTGCATTACACAGAGAATTGTATTTTCTTGTAACAGCTTCCCCTCTCACCACAAAATTTGGGCAGACTTGTAGCCCTCTTTTCTCAAATACACACTCCCCCTGGCAATGTTTTGACTATCTTTTTATTTGAAACCTCTGATTTTTGCTCGCTACAAAAATCTGCTTTTCTTATTTTAATAGGTAGGTTCAGATTAACCTAAACATTATCCCCTCCCCCCATCATTCCCTGCAGATGCTGTACGCTCTAATCTCTGCGGATTCTTCCAAATGTCCTCCTGGATGTTTAAGATATATGGAGATGTTGTTAGCAAGCAAAGCCACAATCTCAACAGGGGTGAGAATAAATAATCAGGATAATGCTTGGATTTATTTTTTCGGCTATGATTTCATTTAAAGCATAAATTGTGAGAGACAGAGACAAGATGGGAAATATACATGTGAGAAGACATTTATTCTGAAATATGCACACCATAGACGTTGTTTGCGAATTTGGGTGTATTTTCCTCTGGTGTTGTGATATTCCATATTTATCAATATGAAATAAGAGCTTGTAACATAGTCCCAAAATAATTAGTCACCGTTGTGGTTTATATCATAGGCTCCAACGTAGAGGTGTGTGATTCCAGTACATTAGCTGCACTTACAAAAGGGATCAGTAATGAAATTAAATTCAATTCAGTTGCCTTATTGTAGAGCACATTGGATGGGGGTTGGATATGGCTGCACAGGGAATGTATGTAGTGGTCTCAGAAATGGAGTTGCACAGCTGACTCCTGCCTGGAAATAAGTCTGATTCTGGCTGTTTAATGCCCCTTTCACACGAGCGGGAGACTCGCATGTCTCCCGCAACGCATCTACAGGGCTGGACTCGGCACAGGATCGACAGGGATCGCATATAATGCTCTGCGATCCCTGTCCGTGCAGAGTCCAGCCCTGTAGATGCGTTGCGGGAGACATGCGAGTCTCCCGCTCGTGTGAAAGGGGCATAAAGGGAGTCTTTCACCTGTTTTTCACCTATATAAATAACAGCACTGCTCCACAGAAGATTGCAGACACATCCCAGACATACCTATGTGCACTGTATGTCTGTATTACATGTCCAGGAAAAGCACTTTTATTCTGCAGGAAAACAGCTCCCAAGTGCCCAGATGAAAGTAAAACTAAAAACCACTTTCTCTCCCGACTCGATTTCTAACAGCCATATCTTCTGATATACTTGATATAATGCTATGATTTTTATATCATTTGAAAGTTTGGAATGCCAGCTTTCAAAGAAAGTCAGAACATTTTTCTATCTTCTATCAATACCAAGATAAAAGCAGCTAAGGCAGCCCTCCCCTCTTCAGTCTGGTTTGCTTTGGGCACTTGCAGCAGCAGAGCTGGGCACTTGGGAGCTGTTTTTCTGCAGAATAAAACTGCTTTTCCTGGACATGTAATACAGACACAAAGTGCACACAGGTATGTCTGGGATGTGTATACAATCTTCTGTGGAGTAGTGCTCTTATATTGGTGAAAAACAGGTAAAAGACTCCCTTTAACCCCCTCAGCTGTCATGGTCAATATACCATGGGTCTAAGGCAGTGGTGGCGAACTTATAGCATGGGTGCCAGAGGTGACACTCAGAGCCCTCTCTGTAGGCAGAGCACACTATGAACAGCTCAGGTAGCGACCTGAATGCAGGTAGGCTATTACAGCTCAATGATAAAGTACATGGAAGATATACTATATTGGACTGTAGTATTCAGGTTAAATTGCTGTGTTGGCACTTCGCGATAAATAAGTGAGTTTTGGGTTGCAGTTTGGGCACTTGGTCTCTAAAAGGTTCACCATCACTGGTCTAAGAGGTTAGACAGATAGACAAAACCGCATGGTGCTGTCACGGCAGAGAGGAGCTTTATGTAGGTCATCAGGCCTGCCATGTTAGGAGTCCTATTATATCATGTTTCTGGCTGAATGTAATTGAGTGTTGGTAAAATGACAATACAATTGTAACGGGGAGCTAGCGGCACACTCCCTCCCTGCAGCACCACCGCCATCCCGCTTGCAAGGAGGAGCGAGGACGCGGCCGTCATCCTCGTCTCCATAGCAACAAGAAGGCGGGGAGGACCCGGCCGTGCACCCCTCGTCAGCGTGGCCAGCGCCCTCCATTCCCTAGACAATTAGCAGGGGAGGAACTCAGGTTTGTGGGTATGCCGGACTTGGGTCATGTGACATTGGTCACGTCACGTGACCCATCAATTGGGTCTATTTAAACAGGCAACCTGCTGGCCACAGGTTGCTTGTGATTGGTCTTTATACCTCACTAGCGTGTTTCTGCATATGTGACTTCTGTTTTTTTTACCTCGGCTAGTATTTGACTTTGACCTTGTGATACCCCCTTGTATTGACGCGATCTCTTGGCTCCTGACCTCGGCTTGAATTTGACTCCAGTCCTGTGATACCCCTTTGTTCTGACGTGACCTCCTGGCTCTTGACCTCGATTTCCACTGGTTCCGGTTTTGCGTTCGTTTGGATATTGCTTTTCTCGGTTTCTGACCCGGCCTGATAAACATTTATGTTCTGTGTTTTCTGTCTTAGTCTATTGTTTTCTCCCATTGTTTCCCCTCCGTATAAGGCCCTGCATGTACGTAAGCTAGGGACCGCCATCCAGTTGCCCCCCATCGGTTAGGACGGACCGTGCAAGTAGGTATAGATAGTGGTGTGGGTGGAGCTCAGGGCTGCACTATTCCCTGCCTTTCGTGACAATAATGCAATACGAAGTATTGCAGTATTGTACAAACGATCAGACAGTCACATGTTCAAGTCCCCTTGGGAGACTCAATAAAGTACAAAAGGTTTAATAACGTTTTCAAAAATACAAAAAAATCCTATTGCAGTTGTATTAAATTTTATTTTACATGATTGATAATGCTGCATCTGAAAATGCTTGAATTAAAATATCATGTTACTTATCCTACACAGGGAATGCCATAAAAAAACCTGCTTCACTTCCCAAAAAATGGAATAAAAAAATATGAAAAAGTTGTATGTACCCCAAAATAGTATCAATTAATACAACTCATCCCAACAACTTCTATGTTGACCTAAAATAATACCAAATACCTAAAAAAAACTAAAACCAATTGGCTTGGTCCTGAAAGGGTTAATGACCACGTCACTGCTGTTTGCTCTAAACAGATCTGATCCTATTTTTGGAACAATATATACGGAACGCACTAATCGTTCTGTAACAATAGTGGCCCATGCCACTAACCAGTCTGTTACAATAGTGGTTCGCTGCCACTACTCCTTCTTTAACAACAGCAACCCCCACCAGTAATGCTTCTGTAACAATATTGGCTCCTACCACTAATCCTTGTGACTCTTTGTATACATATTGAATTATACCAGAATGTAATATTTATTATGGATATGAAATCCACTCTGCCATCACTGCCTACTGACCATCACCCATTGCTTTCCTCACCAAGAATGTCTGTACTGAACATTACTGGTCCACCCATCTATCCCCAAGTCTGATTGTCCGCATATTGTATCTTACCTTCTTCCCATCCACTGGTATGTCTGCACGAACATTAACCCTTTCATTATCGGGCCTAAAAAATGGACTGAATGTCCAGGCAACTTTTTGTGATTTTGTGCACGTGGTGGTTTAGTGACCCTAAATTTTTTATTTGTTTGACTACCAAAATCATTTTTGCAATTTTTTTTCTTGACACTTAGGACTTATTAGAATGTTTTTTTAGAGATTTTTTAAATATTTTTTTAGGTTTAATTTGGAGGCAAACCCGCTAATTAAGAATAAATAATTACAACCCCTTGGTTCGAGATCGATTAACTAATCATAAACAAATAGCCTGAGGCTATAATGATCCCTTTCAGAACCTCTTTGTTAGATAAAAATTAACTTTTATTAAATACTAGAGATGAGCGAGCACTAAAATGCTCGGGTGCTCGTTATTCGAGTCGAACTTTTCCCGATGCTCGGGTGCTCATTTCGAATAACGAACCCCATTGAAGTCAATGGGAGACTCGAGCATTTTTGCAGGGGACCAAGGCTCTGCCTAGGGAAGGCTGGGTGAAAACCTGGAAACCTCAGAAAATGATGGAAACACCACGGAAATGGACAGGAAACAGCAGGGGCAGCATGCATGGATGCCTCTGAGGCTGCCTAATCCCACCATTACCCCAAATTCTCCTAGTGGGGCATGTGTGGTATCGATTCTTCTCAGTTTAATACCGTATACGTCCCCTATCTTGGGACCCTATATTTCATGGATTTTTCGACCACAGAAAAGGAAAAAGAGCTTGCTCTGGCCAGGGGAGTGTCTTTCCTACTGCAGCTAAGGGGACGTGTCCATGCTCTGCCTATCACAGGTCAGGAGGCAATTAAAAGAAGAACCTAAAAAAAACATCAGTACAATATCTAATACGTCCCCTATCCGGGTAAATTGTTTGGAGAGAAGGCCTGTAGGTGGGGGGCAGGCTGGGGGGAAGGAGGTTTAGCTGGAAGAGCCAGAGGAGTGCCCCCTGGGCTAGCGTGTGTGGTGGTGACAACAGCCGGATGGATTTGGAAAAACTGTAGCATCAACCGGTACGGTATCGATTCTTCTCAGTTTAATACCGTATGCGTCCCCTATCTTGGGACCCCATATTTCATGGATTTTTCGACCACGGAAAAGGAAAAAGAGCTTGCTCTGGCCAGGGGAGTGTCTTTCCTACTGCAGCTAAGGGGACGTGTCCATGCTCTGCCTATCACAGGTCAGGAGGCAATTAAAAGAAGAACCAAAAAAAAACATCAGTACAATATCTAATACGTCCCCTATCCGGGTAAATTGTTTGGAGAGAGGGCCTGTAGGTGGGGGGCAGGCTGGGGTGAAGGAGGTGGAGCTGGAAGAGCCAGAGGAGTGCCCCCTGGGCTAGCGTGTGTGGTGGTGACAACAGCCGGATGGATTTGGAAAAACTCTAGCATCAACCGGTACGGTATGTATACTTCTGAGTTTAATACCGTATACGGCACCTATCCGGAAAAATAGTTTGGAGAGAGAGAAAGAGAGGAAAAAGACGTGCAGTATGGAGCAATTACACGGAAACTATTAGATTAGGCAGACGTGGTCTGCTTAATTGCAACCCAGACAAATGAGAGAAAGAGAGGAAAATGACGTATTTTTAAAAGTGACGTTCAGTATAGATCAGGGGTACACAACGTTTTCTGGGTGGGGGCCACATTGTCCGACTGAACCAACGTCAAGGGCCGAAAATAAAATTTAAAGGGGTATTACCAACTGAAATACTGTATTTATGGCAGATTGAACACACAGTGTATACCAGGGCTGGCCAACCTGAGGCTCTCCAGCTGTTGTAAAACTACAACTCCCACCATGCCCTGCTGTAGGCTGATAGCTGTAGGCAGACTGGGCATGCTGGGAGTTGTAGTTTTGCAACAGCTGGAGAGCCACAGGTTGGCCAGCCCTGGTGTATACCATTAATGTCTAGTTACAGTTCCAGGAGTCCCATCTAATGGGAGAAATACATGAAAAATGCATGTGAGCAGCCACAAAACATGGACATACATGTCTGTTACCAGATGGATGGGGCCACACAGAATGGTATCAAGGGCCGCATGTGGCCCCCGGCCGCAGGTTGTGCACCCCTGGTATAGATCAAGTGTGGTATGTGTTCTATGTATACTGCTCAGTTTAATACCGTATATGGCAGCTATCCGTAAAAATAGTTTGGAGAGAGAGAAAGATAGAAAAAAGACGTAAATTGTTTGGAGAGAGGGCCTGTAGGTGGGGGGCAGGCTGGGGGGAAGGAGGTTGAGCTGGAGGAGCCAGAGAAGTGCCCCCTGGGCTAGCGTGTGTGGTGGTGACAACAGCCGGATGTAGTTAGAATGACGACGCAGGACCCCAACTTAAAAATTTAGCATCAACCGGTACAGTCGTAAATTATGAGATTGATCAAGTGTGGTATGTCTTCTATGTATACTACTCAGTTTAATACCGTATATGGCAGCTATCCGGAAAAATAGTTTGGAGAGAGAGAAAGATAGGAAAAAGACGTAAATTGTTTGGAGAGAGGGCCTGTAGGTGGGGGGGCAGGCTGGGGGGAAGGAGGTTGAGCTGTAAGAGCCAGAGGAGTGCCCCCTGGGCTAGCGTGTGTGGTGGTGACAACAGCCGGATGTAGTTAGAATGACGACGCAGGACCCCAACTTAAAAATTTAGCATCAACCGGTACAATTGTCAATTATGAGCTCGATCAAGTGTGGCATGACTTATAAATGGAGATTGCATGTGGTCACGTACTCCCTGGAACCCCATAGTCACCCCTTCTCTGATGTGCTACCCCAGAACATTCTCTGCCCCAATTCGCAAGACCTTTTGCAGTCTCCGTGTGCTGACAGTGGGGATTTACCAGTGTTGTCTGAGGAGGTGGTGGACAATGGCGAGACACAGGTGTCGGGGGGTGAGGTAGTTGTATGGGAAAAATTGTTTGGAGAGAGGGCCTGTAGGTGGACCTCCGGAAAAATTGTTTGAAGAGAGGGCCTGTAGGTGGACCTCCGGAAAAATTGTTTGGAGAGAGGGCCTGTAGGTGGAACTCCGGAAAAATTGTTTGGACAGAGGGCCTGTAGGTGGACCTCTGGAAAAATTGTTTGAAGAGAGGGCCTGTAGGTGGACCTCCGGAAAAATTGTTTGGAGAGAGGGCCTGTAGGTGGAACTCCAGAAAAATAGTTTGGACAGAGGGCCTGTAGGTGGACCTCCGGAAAAATTGTTTGGAGAGAGGGCCTGTAGGTGAACCTCCGGAAAAATTGTTTGGAGAGAGGGCCTGTAGGTGGACCTCCGGAAAAATTGTTTGGAGAGAGGGCCTGTAGGTGGACCTCCGGAAAAATTGTTTGGAGAGAGGGCCTGTAGGTGGACCTCCGGAAAAATTGTTTGAAGAGAGGGCCTGTAGGGGGCCCTCCTGAAAAATTGTGGTAAAAGAGTGCCAGTTGGACCTCTGAAAAATGGCGTTTTTTTGGTCAGCGTTAGGCAAAGACGATATGGAGGAGGAGGAGGAGTAGAGAAGAGGAATCGGATACATAAGTAATGTTAATCTTTAGCTGCTTTCCCCCGGACGAGATTTGAATTCCGGTGAAATCCAGGCTTTGTTCATTTTAATAAGCGTCAGCCTGTCAGCGCTGTCAGTTGACAGGCGTGTCCGCTTATCAGTGATGACGCCACCAGCTGCACTGAATACCCGCTCTGACAGCACGCTAGCTGCAGGGCAGGCCAGCACCTCCAAGGCGTACAGCGCCAGTTCAGGCCACGTGTCCAGCTTTGAAACCCAGTAGTTGTATGGAGCAGAGTGATCGCTACGGATGTTGGTATGGTCAGCTAGGTACTCCCTCACCATCTTTCTGTACAGCTCCCCCCTACTCTGCCTAGACTGGGGACAGGTGACAGTGTCTTGCTGGGGTGACATAAAACTGGCAAAGGCCTTGGAGAGCGTTCCCCTGCCAGTGCTGGACAAGCTGCCTGCTCGCCTCCTCTCCCCCGCTACTTGGCCCACAGAACCATGCCCTCTGCCGCTAGCGGCGTCAGATGGGAAGAATTGTTTCAGCTTGTGCACCAGGGCCTGTTGATATCTATTCACTCTCATACTCCTTTCCTCTGCAGGGATGAGAGTGGAAAGGTTCTGCTTGTACCGTGGGTCCAGGAGAGTGAACACCCAGTAATCGGTGTTTGAAAAAATTCTTCTAACGCGAGGGTCACGGGATAGGCAGCCTAACATGAAGTCTGCCATGTGCGCCAGAGTCCCAACACGCAAGAATTCCCTCTCCTCACTAGCCTGACTCTCCATTTCCTCCTCCTCCTCCTCCAAGTCCTCCTCTTCAGCCCATACACGCTCAAGAGTTAAGGACTGAGCACTGGTACCCTCTCCTGTCTCGCCGACATTCTCCTCCTCTTCCTCCTCATCCCCCTCCTCCGATACGCGCTGAGAAACAGACCGGAGGGTGCTCTGGCTATCAAGCGACGTATCTTCCTCCACCGTCTCTTGTGACAAGCGCAAAGCATCCGACTTGATGCTGAGCAGTGAGTTTTTCAACAGGCAAAGCAGCGGGATGGTGAGGCTGATAATGGCGGCATCGCCGCTGACCATCTGTGTTGACTCCTCAAAGTTGCTCAACACCTGGCAGATATCAGACATCCACGTCCACTCCTCATTGTAGACTTGAGGAATCTGACTGACCTGACTACCAGTTCTGGTGGAAGTTGACATCTGGCAGTCTACAATCGCTCTGCGCTGCTGGTAAACTCTGGATAACATGTTTAATGTCGAATTCCATCTCGTGGGCACGTCGCACAACAGTCGGTGAGCGAGCAGTTGTAGGCGGCGCTGCGCTGCCCTGAGAGTGGCAGCATCTGTGGTCGACTTGCGGAAATGCGCACAGATGCGGCGCACCTTGGTGAGCAAATCAGACAAATTGGGGTATGTCTTGAGGAACCGCTGAACTATGAGATTGAACACGTGGGCTAGGCATGGCACATGTGTCAGTCTGCCGAATTGCAGAGCCGCCACCAGGTTACGCCCGTTGTCACACACAACCATGCCTGGCTTGAGGTTCAGCGGTGCCAGCCACACATCGGTCTGCGCCGTGATGCCCTGTAACAGCTCTTGGGCGGTGTGCCTTTTGTCACCTAAGCTCAGCAGTTTGAGCACTGCTGCTGCGCCTAGAGCTACCGACTGAAGGCGCCGTGCCCACGGATGGTAATTCGGTGGAGGAGGAGGAGGGGTCGGAGGAGGAGGAGGCATAGTACATCTGAGAGACCGTGACCGAGGTAGGCCCCTCAATCCTCGGTGTGGGCAGTACATGAGCGGCCCCAGGGTCATTCTCTGTCCCAGCCTCCACCAAGTTAACCCAATGTGCCGTCATTGAGATATAGTGTCCCTGCCCGGCAGCACTTGTCCACGTGTCCGTGGTTAGGTGGACCTTCTCAGAAACAGCGTTGGTCAGGGCACGGATGATGTTCTGTGACACGTGCTGGTGTAGGGCTGGGACGGCACATCGGGAAAAATAGTGGCGGCTGGGGACCGAATACCGAGGGGCAGCCACCGCCATGAGATTGCGAAAGGCCTCGGTCTCTACCAGCCTATAGGGCAGCATCTCCAGGCTAAGCAATTTGGAGATGTGGACGTTGAGGGCTTGGGCATGTGGGTGGGTGGAACTGTATTTCCTCTTGCACTCCAGCGTCTGCTGTAAAGACAGCTGAATGCTGCGCTGGGACACATTGGTGGACACTGTGGAGGATCGTGGAGGCGAAGGTGTGGTTTTCCGGCGGGAGGCGCTCGTGCCGGGGTCCTGGGCAGGGGGTTGACTAGCAGAGGCAGCGAGTGACGCAGGGGGTTGACTAGCAGAGGCAGCGAGTGACACAGGGGAAGGAGCAGTGGTGTGACCCGCAGGAGGTGGTGAACGGCCTTGGTTCCATTGAGTGGGGTGTTTAGCACTCATATGCCTGCGCATGCTGGTGGTGGTTAGGCTAGTAGTGGTGGCACCCCTGCTGATCCTGGTGTGGCACAGGTTGCACACCACAGTCCGTCGGTCATCCTCACTTTCTTTAAAGAACCTCCAGACTTGCGAACATCTAGGCCTCGCCACGGGAGCTTCACTACGTGAAACAGTTGCTGCTGATGCACCAGCTCTGGCCCTGCTTCTCCCTCTGGCCACACCACTGCCTCTTACAACCTGTTCTGGTGCAGCACTCGCCTCCGCCTCAGAAGCACTGTCTTCACTCGGCATATCAACCCAGCTTGGGTCAGTCACCTCGTCATCCTCCGATTCCTCAGTCTGCTCCCCCCTCGGACTTCCTGCCCTGACAACAACTTCACCACTGTCTGACAACCGTGTCTCCTCATCGTCCGACACCTCTTTACAAACTTCTTCCACTAACTCAACATTGTCATCATCATCATCATCACCCACAGACTGCGACAGTTGGAAAACTTGGGCATCGGGAACGAGGTCAGCGGCAACCTGAGAAGTGGTTTGTGACTCTGGGAAGGGTCCAGAAAACAGTTCCTGAGAGTATGCCGGATCGCATTCCAAATTTTCCTGGGAGGGGGCAGACTGGGGGGAAGGAGGTTGAGGTGGAGGAGCCAGAGGAGTGCTCCCTTGGGTAACGTGGGTGGACTGCGTGGAAGACTGACTGGTGGACAAATTACTTGAAGCATTATCCGCAATCCACGAGATCAGCTGTTCGCACTGTTGTGGTTTCAACAGTCCTCTACCACGTGTCCCTGTAAGTTGAGACATGAAGCTAGGGAGTGTAGCTCTGCGGCGTTCCACAGCTCCCTCATCAGCAGGTACTGTCTCACCCTGCCCAGGACCACGGCCTCTGCCCCCTGCAGTAATTGAATGCCCACGCCCACGCCTCGTCCTCGACCCTTAGCCCTGGGGTTCAACATTTTCTGTATATAAGTGTATTATATATAAAAAAAAAAAAAATGGGCCTGGTGTACTGAAACCCACAAACTTGTTCAGTCTGGTTTAATTAAGTGACGTAAAGAAAGTGTCACCTGGACAGAAAATACGGATTGGAGTGAGTGTGCTGAACTGTGACACACAGAAAGGTTCCACGCAGCTGTGTGAAATGGATTTGTATCACTGAGCTAAAACAACAAAAAAACTAATTTTTTTATATATTTTGTTTTCTATATTTTTTTTTTAGTTTTGTTTTTTTGGGAACGTGACGTGCAGGAACTATCGTAGACCTAACTCACACCCTGTTAATGGTGGCTATTTAGACTGCGACCCAGACAAATGTCGCACAGAGATTTTTGGGATCAAGCTATATACGTGAGCAGCAAAAGACTTGGTTGTATTCAGTGACGTACAGAAAGTGTCACCTGGACAGAAAATACGGATTGGAGTGAGTGTGCTGAACTGTGACACACAGAAAGGTTCCACGCAGCTGTGTGAAATGGATTTGTATCACTGAGCTAAAACAACAAAAAAACTAATTTTTTTAATATATTTTGTTTTATATATATTTTTTTTAGTTTTGTTTTTTTGGGAACGTGACGTGCAGGAACTATCGTAGACCTAACTCACACCCTGTTAATGGTGGCTATTTAGACTGCGACCCAGACAAATGTCGCACAGAGATTTTTGGGATCAAGCTATATACGTTGCAGCAAAAGACTTGGTTGTATTCAGTGACGTACAGAAAGTGTCACCTGGACAGAAAATACGGATTGGAGTGAGTGTGCTGAACTGTGACACACAGAAAGGTTCCACGCAGCTGTGTGAAATGGATTTGTATCACTGAGCTAAAACAACAAAAAAACTAATTTTTTTATATATTTTGTTTTCTATATATTTTTTTTAGTTTTGTTTTTTTGGGAACGTGACGTGCAGGAACTATCGTAGACCTAACTCACACCCTGTTAATGGTGGCTATTTAGACTGCGACCCAGACAAATGTCGCACAGAGATTTTTGGGATCAAGCTATATACGTTGCAGCAAAAGACTTGGTTGTATTCAGTGACGTACAGAAAGTGTCACCTGGACAGAAAATACGGATTGGAGTGAGTGTGCTGAACTGTGACACACAGAAAGGTTCCACGCAGCTGTGTGAAATGGATTTGTATCACTGAGCTAAAACAACAAAAAAACTAATTTTTTTATATATTTTGTTTTATATATTTTTTTTTTAGTTTTGTTTTTTTGGGAACGTGACGTGCAGGAACTATCGTAGACCTAACTCACACCCTGTTAATGGTGGCTATTTAGACTGCGACCCAGACAAATGTCGCACAGAGATTTTTGGGATCAAGCTATATACGTTGCAGCAAAAGACTTGGTTGTATTCAGTGACGTACAGAAAGTGTCACCTGGACAGAAAATACGGATTGGAGTGAGTGTGCTGAACTGTGACACACAGAATGGTTCCACGCAGCTGTGTGAAATGGATTTGTATCACTGAGCTAAAACAACAAAAAAACTAATTTTTTTATATATTTTGTTTTCTATATTTTTTTTTTAGTTTTGTTTTTTTGGGAACGTGACGTGCAGGAACTATCGTAGACCTAACTCACACCCTGTTAATGGTGGCTATTTAGACTGCGACCCAGACAAATGTCGCACAGAGATTTTTGGGATCAAGCTATATACGTTGCAGCAAAAGACTTGGTTGTATTCAGTGACGTACAGAAAGTGTCACCTGGACAGAAAATACGGATTGGAGTGAGTGTGCTGAACTGTGACACACAGAAAGGTTACACGCAGCTGTGTGAAATGGATTTGTATCACTGAGCTAAAACAACAAAAAAACTAATTTTTTTATATATATTTTGTTTTATATATATTTTTTTTAGTTTTGTTTTTTTGGGAACGTGACGTGCAGGAACTATCGTAGACCTAACTCACACCCTGTTAATGGTGGCTATTTAGACTGCGACCCAGACAAATGTCGCACAGAGATTTTTGGGATCAAGCTATATACGTTGCAGCAAAAGACTTGGTTGTATTCAGTGACGTACAGAAAGTGTCACCTGGACAGAAAATACGGATTGGAGTGAGTGTGCTGAACTGTGACACACAGAAATGGTTCCACGCAGCTGTGTGAAATGGATTTGTATCACTGAGCTAAAACAACAAAAAAACTAATTTTTTTTATATATTTTGTTTTATATATTTTTTTTTAGTTTTGTTTTTTTGGGAACGTGACGTGCAGGAACTATCGTAGACCTAACTCACACCCTGTTAATGGTGGCTATTTAGACTGCGACCCAGACAAATGTCGCACAGAGATTTTTGGGATCAAGCTATATACGTTGCAGCAAAAGACTTGGTTGTATTCAGTGACGTACAGAAAGTGTCACCTGGACAGAAAATACGGATTGGAGTGAGTGTGCTGAACTGTGACACACAGAATGGTTCCACGCAGCTGTGTGAAATGGATTTGTATCACTGAGCTAAAACAACAAAAAAACTAATTTTTTTATATATTTTGTTTTCTATATTTTTTTTTTAGTTTTGTTTTTTTGGGAACGTGACGTGCAGGAACTATCGTAGACCTAACTCACACCCTGTTAATGGTGGCTATTTAGACTGCGACCCAGACAAATGTCGCACAGAGATTTTTGGGATCAAGCTATATACGTTGCAGCAAAAGACTTGGTTGTATTCAGTGACGTACAGAAAGTGTCACCTGGACAGAAAATACGGATTGGAGTGAGTGTGCTGAACTGTGACACACAGAATGGTTCCACGCAGCTGTGTGAAATGGATTTGTATCACTGAGCTAAAACAACAAAAAAACTAATTTTTTTATATATTTTGTTTTCTATATTTTTTTTTTAGTTTTGTTTTTTTGGGAACGTGACGTGCAGGAACTATCGTAGACCTAACTCACACCCTGTTAATGGTGGCTATTTAGACTGCGACCCAGACAAATGTCGCACAGAGATTTTTGGGATCAAGCTATATACGTTGCAGCAAAAGACTTGGTTGTATTCAGTGACGTACAGAAAGTGTCACCTGGACAGAAAATACGGATTGGAGTGAGTGTGCTGAACTGTGACACACAGAAAGGTTACACGCAGCTGTGTGAAATGGATTTGTATCACTGAGCTAAAACAACAAAAAAACTAATTTTTTTATATATTTTGTTTTATATATTTTTTTTTAGTTTTGTTTTTTTGGGAACGTGACGTGCAGGAACTATCGTAGACCTAACTCACACCCTGTTAATGGTGGCTATTTAGACTGCGACCCAGACAAATGTCGCACAGAGATTTTTGGGATCAAGCTATATACGTTGCAGCAAAAGACTTGGTTGTATTCAGTGACGTACAGAAAGTGTCACCTGGACAGAAAATACGGATTGGAGTGAGTGTGCTGAACTGTGACACACAGAATGGTTCCACGCAGCTGTGTGAAATGGATTTGTATCACTGAGCTAAAACAACAAAAAAACTAATTTTTTTTATATATTTTGTTTTATATATTTTTTTTTAGTTTTGTTTTTTTGGGAACGTGACGTGCAGGAACTATCGTAGACCTAACTCACACCCTGTTAATGGTGGCTATTTAGACTGCGACCCAGACAAATGTCGCACAGAGATTTTTGGGATCAAGCTATATACGTTGCAGCAAAAGACTTGGTTGTATTCAGTGACGTACAGAAAGTGTCACCTGGACAGAAAATACGGATTGGAGTGAGTGTGCTGAACTGTGACACACAGAAAGGTTCCACGCAGCTGTGTGAAATGGATTTGTATCACTGAGCTAAAACAACAAAAAAACTGATTTTTTTATATATTTTGTTTTCTATATTTTTTTTTTAGTTTTGTTTTTTTGGGAACGTGACGTGCAGGAACTATCGTAGACCTAACTCACACCCTGTTAGACAAATGTCGCACAGAGATTTTTGGGATCAAGCTATATACGTTGCAGCAAAAGACTTGGTTGTATTCAGTGACGTACAGAAAGTGTCACCTGGACAGAAAATACGGATTGGAGTGAGTGTGCTGAACTGTGACACACTGAAAGGTTACACGCAGCTGTGTGAAATGGATTTGTATCACTGAGCTAAAACAACAAAAAAACTAATTTTTTTTTTTTATATATTTTGTTTTCTATATATTTTTTTTAGTTTTGTTTTTTTGGGAACGTGACGTGCAAGAACTATCGTAGACCTAACTCACACCCTGTTAATGGTGGCTATTTAGACTGCAACCCAGACAAATGTCGCACAGAGATTTTTGGGATCAAGCTATACACGTGACAGGTAGCAAAAGACTTGGTTGTATTAAGTGACGTACAGAAAGTGTCACCTGGACAGAAAATAGTGAGTGTACTGAACTGTGACACACAGAATGGTTCCACACTGCTGTGTGCAATGGATTTGTATCACTGAGATATAACATTAAAAAAAAAGGGGGTTATATATGGCGATTGCTGCCCTACTAGTGCCAGCCAGCCAGCCAAGCCAGGAGACAAAAAAAAATTTCTTGTAGCCCTTAGAAGGGCTGTTGGGTTCTTTGTGGGTGATTCCTGCCTAACAGAGAACTAAATGCAGGCCCTAACACTGTCCCTGAAACGCAGCAGCTCTATCCCTAACGACATCCAGACGGCATCTGAGCCGAGCACTGCGGCCAGTCAATAGTATTTTTCCAGGGTCACCTGATCAGGCCAGCCAACCCCTGCTATCGACATGTAAGGGCCCCACGTGATGCTGGGTGTACCGCAGAGTCTCCTGGCTTGTGATTGGCTGAGTTTATAGGCGCCAAAAAAGCACGATGCGGAAGTTGCCATTTCCTCGAGCATGGCGAGATACTCGTCCGAGCAGCGAGCACTTACGAGTACCCTAATACTCGAACGAGCACCAAGCTCGGACGAGTATGCTAGCTCATCTCTATTAAATACCTTAAAAAGACTCATATATAACCCCTATAGAAAACACACAAGGTTTAAAAACACTCTAGTGTTATTCTGGTGCAGGGGGGCGATTTTTTATTGTACATTTATGTTGTCCTACTGGATCAGGAAAATTGCAGTAATGTGGAGTTCATAGGCTATTCAATGTCATAGCCTTAATCCTCTGCATCCTTTGTTTGCTACATATGTCTAAGTGACTACTCCACAATCAGTACCAGGTCAAATATCACTTGGGGCTTGTATTGCCCCTCTATCTTAAAGACCTGTACGCGCAAGATTGCCTGAATCGGCGGTCCTTTGCATGGCCGCCGATATCACAGGACAGTAAGTAGAGACAATATTATGTTATCTTGCCCCTTCCTGCTCCGGTAGTCGGGCGTCTAATACGTCCCGCCGGAGGCCATAAACACTAGAGCTGGTTAAAAGTAGCACAAAGACTCCCCCGACATGTTTCGCCACACATGTGGCTTCATCAGGAGTAATGGAGTCGCTAACCCGATTGTAACCCAAAATCTGCCTTTTATTCTATGCCAGTTGCCGCCCCTCCGGCGGCAACAAATGGCAGACTTACACCTCACCTATATCCAGGTACGTACCTCTTCCCGTTCGTCCACTGAAATAGAGGAGGCGTGTGCTCCTCTCCACGCTCGTACGGTACCTGCCCCCTAGTCCAAATGCGGCTGCGCCAGGACTTAGAAGAAAAACCCGGCTGATAGTGTCTAATGCGCTTGCGTGAAAACTTAGTATTTTCAAGCTATAGAGTAGTCTGTCTGCGCCTGCGTGCAGACTTAGAAATTTTCACACTTTTCTTGTTCTAGATGGAGCGCCTGCATTGGGACATTTATGGGAATTATGAATTGTATAGGGGAAAAGCTAATAAGTTATAAATAAATTATTTCATAATATATATATTTATCTCTATTTTCCCTATTATTATAGTAGACATTAGTCTCCATTTTAGTTATTATTTTTCTTTCTTATTATTTTACTATAAATGAGAACTATATAGGAAGGGGAGGGTAGAAAGGGAATCTTATTAATTATTCAATAAATGCTGAAAATGAGAAACCCTCATTTAACCCTGTAGGACTCATTGTACCCAACCTATAGATCCATTGTGCCTCACTTTTGAGTAGTTTTTTATCTCGATCTCCTCCTCTAGGTCCCAAATATAGTTTCTCAATGCCCCAAAATTTGAGGTATTTGGAGTTACCCTCATGAAAATATTTGATGTGTCTTGCTATGGCCGTATCTTTATTAGTTTCTATAGTACTTAAATGGCCTGAGATTCTTCTTCTAAGTTCCTGAGTGGTTTTACCCACATATAGTTTTGGACATGGACATGATGCTACCTTGGGTCTTGCAGGTGATTCTCTGTTATTTATAACTTATTAGCTTTTCCCCTATACAATTCATAATTCCCATAAATGTCCCAATGCAGGCGCTCCATCTAGAACAAGAAAAGTGTGAAAATTTCTAAGTCTGCACGCAGGCGCAGACAGACTACTCTATAGCTTGAAAATACTAAGTTTTCACGCAAGCGCATTAGACACTATCAGCCGGGTTTTTCTTCTAAGTCCTGGCGCAGCCGCATTTGGACTAGGGGGCAGGTACCGTATGAGCGTGGAGAGGAGCACACGCCTCCTCTATTTCAGTGGACGAACGGGAAGAGGTACGTACCTGGATATAGGTGAGGTGTAAGTCTGCCATTTGTTGCCGCCAGAGGGGCGGCAACTGGCATAGAATAAAAGGCAGATTTTGGGTTACAATCGGGTTAGCGACTCCATTACTCCTGATGAAGCCACATGTGTGGCGAAACATGTCGGGGGAGTCTTTGTGCTACTTTTAACCAGCTCTAGTGTTTATGGCCTCCGGCGGGACGTATTAGACGCCCGACTAATGGAGCAGGAAGGGGCAAGATAACATAATATTGTCTCTACTTACTGTCCTGTGATATCGGCGGCCATGCAAAGGACCGCCGATTCAGGCAATCTTGCGCGTACAGGTCTTTAAGATAGAGGGGCAATACAAGCCCCAAGTGATATTTGACCTGGTACTGATTGTGGAGTAGTCACTTAGACATATGTAGCAAACAAAGGATGCAGAGGATTAAGGCTATGACATTGAATAGCCTATGAACTCCACATTACTGCAATTTTCCTGATCCAGTAAACCCGCTAATTCTTATAAAAAAAGTAATTATTTTTAATTGTTATTTTTATTTCTTAAATATTAAAACTGACACAAAAATTAATTATTGCAATGGGTTCCCTATTTGGTGATGATCGCTTTGATATATAACATATATAGGTTTTATTGAATGGGGCAACTATAGTGATGGTTTCTTACATTTTTTATTTGTATTGTTATAATTTTTTTTTTTTTGCTTATATATTAATTTATTTTTGGCACATATGTCCCCCAGTAGGTCATTAACTTTTTTTTCACTGTTTACACTGTAACTGTGGCATCCACAGGAGCCACAGTTACAGGGGGAAACAGCCCCCTCTGGGGGCATTAGACACAGGCAGAGCTGATTGAGGTCTCCTTAGACTCTGCAGTTCTGCTCTTAGTCATGTGACCGCCGGGACTAACAGAGGAAGCAGCTCTGCCGGCTGCTTCCTGCTCTCCCCTGCTTCCTCCACGATCTTCTGCCGGCACAGGAGAAGTCAGAAGCGGTAATAAACCGCTCCTGTCTTCTCCTCAGGGTCCCTGCTCTGATCAGCGCTGGGATTAAAGCGCTGCCTGCACGTTTATATATGTGCTTTCTGCACGGGGTATGTGCAAATAGCATGTTTCTATTTCTCTGTTGTGTTTATTGAGTATTTGTTTGCATTTACTATTTTACCCTTTATCTGGGATTAAGCCAACACCCCCAGCAGCAAACATTGGGGTTGGTTGGAGTTGGTTTTCTTCTATCGGACAACTGCTCCTTCAGCCCAAATCCACTGCCTCCCTTTACTTTGCTTCATTCAGTTGAATTACACTCTGTCCACTTCTACTCTCCCTCCAAAATCCCTCCAAAGTGGCTGTTATCTACCATCCCCAAGCCTGACCACCATCTTTTTCAACCACTTCAACACCTGGCTTCTACACTTTCTTTCCACTGTTATCCCCACTATCATCATGGATGACTTCAACATCCTCATTGACACTTTCCAGTCAGCTACCTCTAAACTTCTGGCACTTACTTCCTCCTTTGGCCTCTCTCAGTGGTCTTCCACTGCCACCCACAAAGATGCCCACACACTGGATCATATCTTCACCCTATCTAACCTCTCTAACTCACCTCTCCCCCATCCGACCACAATCTACTTACGTTCTCTTCACTTGTCTCTTCAGCTCCCCCCCCCGGGTTTACAAATTGGCACTCCCTCATAGCAAACTTAAACATCTTGATTTTCACTTTCTCTTTGACTTTCTTCTGCCGCTCAGTACCATCTGCCATCTGCCAGCAAATGCTGCTGCCACTTCGTATAACATCACAATAACTACAGTTCTCGACTGTGTTGCCCCCCTCATACATAACAAAATCCAAAAAATCAATAGGCAACCCTGGCACACCAGTCTGCCTACAGAGCTGAGACAAGCTTCCAGGATTGCCGAGCGGCGATGGAAGAAAATCCATTCTTATGAGCACTTTGTCACATACAAACAATCACTTGTCAACTTCAAGTCTGGGCTCGCTGATGCAAAACAGGCCTACTTCAAATATCTCATATCTTCCCTGTCTCACAATCCTAAACATCTATTTAACACTTTTAACTCTCTTCTCTGTCCATCAGTTCCCCCTCCCTGACCTCTCATCTCTGCCAAGGACTTTGCCACATACTTAATACAAAAGATTGACAAGATTAGAGAAAGCTTCAGCCCGCAGTCCACACATCCCCTCTACACACCTATTCAGTACTATTCCCCAAAAAGCAGCTTCTCCACCTTTACAGAAGAACTTTCCACCTTACTGTCCAGATCATATCTTACCACCTGTGCACTTGACCCAATCCCATCCCACCTTATCCCCAACCTCACTACTGTCGCCAACCTCACCACCCCACCAAACTAAGTAATTGGGGGAGAAGGATCTTGGGAAAACAGAGGTGAACAAGAATTGAATGGTCACTCTGGCTGAGCTCTAAAGATCTGGTGTGCAGATAGGAGAAACATCTAGAGGTCAGCCATTACTGCAGCACTCCACCAATCTTGGCTTTATGGTACAGTGGCCAGAAAGAAGTCTCTCCTTAGTAAAAGACACATGAAAGCCCATCTGGAGTTTGAAAAAAAACAAACAATTAAATGACTCTCAGACAGTGAAAACAAGATTCTCTTGTTTGATAAAACCAAGATCTTTGTGGACTCAATTCTAACTATCATGTCTAAAAGAAACCTAGCACTGGTCATTGCCTGCCCAATACCATTCTTACAGTGAAGCACAGTGGTGGCAGCATCATACTGTGGACTTTTCTTCAGTTTCTGGGACAGGGAGACTGGTTAGTGTTGAGTGAAATCTGAATGGAGCAAAGTACAGAGATATCTTTAATGAAAACCTGGTCCAGAGTGTTCTGGACCCAAGACTGGGCCAAAGGTTTATCTTCCAACAAGACAATTACCCTACACACTCAACCAAGTTCTCTGATTTGAACCCGGTTGAATGTATCTGGAGACACCTGGATGTTCACTAATGGTCCCCATTAGGGATGAGCGGACCTGTGGATGCTTGGGTTCACCGTGTTCGGCCGAACTTCGTTTCAAAGTTTGGGTTCCGGACCCGAACTTTACCCAAACTCAAACCCGAACCCAATTGAAGTTAATGCGGACCCGAACTTTGGTGCACTGAAATGGCTGTAAAATAGTTGTAAGGGCTAGAGGGATGCAAAGGGTAGCAAAATGTGGGTAAGAGCAGGACAATTGCCCTGCAAACAAATGTGGGCAGGGAAATGACTTAAAATAAGCAATAACATAGAATAGAGAAAAAAAATCATCTTGAACTAGGAGGCAGAGGTCAAAGTGGAGTAGAAGGTTGAGGAGGCAGTGGACATGGCAGTGTAAGTGGAAGCGGCGGTGTAGGAGGAAGAGGTAGCTAACACTTTTTTTTAAATTTTTTTCCTTTATTTATTTATTTTTTTATACATTTGGGAAGGCCCCAAAACATTGTGAAATGGAAAAGAGAATGCAAAGAGAAAGTGCGTTGGGGTATAACAATGGCTGAGTGCGGCCAATATACTTGTCTACTCAGCACTTATGCAGTGCGGGTGTACCTCATACCAAAAACGTGAATATGTCACCCACTGATCTAACAGACGGATTAACTATATTAATTTCCCTGTCATGTATGCAGTGCAGGAGTACCTCACACCAAAATGTGTATATGTCACCCACCGATCTAACAGACAGATTAACTATTATATTTTTGTGTCAGGGGTACAAAGATGGTGCATTGCACCCACAAAAAATCGCTATAGGACACCCACAGAATTAACAGCCAGATTAATTCTCATATTTCTGTGTCAGGGGTGCAAAGATGGTACATCGTACCCACAAAAAATCACTATAGCTCACCCACAGAATAAATAGACAGATAAAATTCCTAACACTCTCCCTCACTTCAGCTGCTTGCTTCCTATCCTTGAACTACTCAGAGCTGATGGGCGGTGCCACATGTGATCCAGCTTGTATAGAGGCTGGGTCACATGATGCACCAGCCAATCAGAGCCATACCATTACTAGGCATGGCTGTCATGGTTTTTAAGTGCCCACAGCTTAAAAGCGTGTTTATTGGCTGCTCTGCAGCCTTTCAACAAGCTTTATTAAATGCCCGAAAACCCAAGCCGAACTTTTGCAGCAAATTTTTGGGTTTGGGTCCAGACAGGGGCATTGCTAGGCTAAAACATTTGGGGCCTGGGACCCTGATGTTTCCTCCCAGGCCCCGAATGTCCTGCCTGCCAGCTAGATACAATTGTATTGCCATCCTCAGGACAGCAATACAATCGAATCTAAAGCACTGCAAGAGGTGAAGAACCTGTGGTGACATCACATATCATGTGATCGGTGCAGTAGCTGA
Organism: Rhinella marina; assembly: GCA_900303285.1. NCBI lineage: Eukaryota > Metazoa > Chordata > Amphibia > Anura > Bufonidae > Rhinella > Rhinella marina. The sequence goes on from ONZH01013844.1 coordinate 43,068, forward strand.
GAAGGACCTGCGATGATGTCACTTGTCACATGTCATCATGTGACCAGTGTAGGAGAGGCTCCACAGTGAAGAGAAGTCTAGGGGAAGGTCTGCTATAAGGAGAGGTAAGTGAAGGGAGAGGCAGAGTAGTGCTGGGAGTTGTAGTTATTTAACTGGGACTGTATGTTAGGGCTTAAAGGGGTATTCCCATCTCACAAATGTAATTTGTATAATTATATATAGCCATACCAATATTATTACTAATAGAGTGTATTTATATGAAATGTAACGTTTAGAAGATTTGCCTATTTGTATAGGCATTGTCCCACACACATCAGTCAAGCCGTTGCCCCTAGTTATGGCCACCGTGGCCATGTAGTAGTGGTGGCCGGCTTGCTCCTTTTCAAACCAACTCTGAGGTAACTGCCGTATTGTGAACGCACATTGCATGAGGATACAGAGACACATCTTAGGGTACTTTCACATCTGTGCTTTGGACGCCAACCGTCCAAAACGCAATGGTCAGGAAGGATCCATCCAAAACGCAGACTTTATAAATGGATACTGCTCCATAGAGAAGAATTGATCTTGGAAGAGGATCTGCTTCTCTGTGTTTTGGAAACGCGGACAAAAGTGCTACAACCCTAAGACGTGTCTCCGCATGCTCATGCAATATGCGTTCACAATACAGCAGTTACCGCAGAGCAGGTTTAAACAAGAATAAGCTGACCACCACTACTACATGGTCGCGGTGACCGTAACTAGGGGCAACAGCCTGACTGATGTGTTTGGGACAATGCCTATACAAATAGGCAAATCTTCTAAACGGTACATTTCATATAAATACATTCTATTAGTAATAATATTAGTATGGCTATATCTAACTATACAAACTACATTTGTGAGATGGAAATGCCCCTTTAAGAGAGGGATATTATTTACATTTTGTGGGTGAGGATGGTGAAACCTTATGGGTGGATTTACAAAGGGATATAAACACTGAAAAAAATAACACTTGGTGTAATCTATAGACCCCCTAACATCTCAGAGGAGATAGACATTCAACTGTATAACCAAATAAAGCGTGGTGCACAGACTGGTACAGTGGTCATAATGGGAGATTTTAACTTCCCAGACGTTGACTGGGGTCATGTTTCTGCCTCAACTGCAAATGGGAGAAGATTCCTCAACTTGCTGCAGGACCACTTTATGGGCCAGTTTGGAGAAGCTCCCACTAGGGGCAATGGTCTGGTCATTTCTAAAGATGCAGAGCTTGTTGGAAATGTTACAGTTTGAGAATTACTTGGTAATAATGACAACAATATAATTTTATTCCCCCTGAACCATAAGAAGAAAACTCTGTCAGGCTGAGCAAAGACACTGAATTTTAAAAAGGCTAATTTCCATGGGTTGAGGGCAACACAGGGCATAGACTGGGAGCAGCTACTGTCACATAATAATACTGAGGATACATGGGAGAGCTTTAAATCCACATTGAATAATTACACAAAAAAAATGTATTCCTATAAGTAACAAGTATTAACGGCTAATATTAACACCCCCCACCCCCATGGCTTAAAGCTACTGTAAAAAGCACAATAAATTACATAGTTTAGAAAGGACTTAATTAAATCTGTAAAAAGGAGATAAAATCTGCAAAAAATACAAAATGAACAGGAGGTGGCAAAAGAGAGCAGAACAAATCGCAAAAAATGATTTAAATATATAAATGCTAATAAACCAAGGTCTGAGCAAGTAGGTCTCCTAAATAACGATAAGGGGGTGGGGTGTTTATCCCCTTTAAGGGAGAAAGTAGTTGATATCTGTGGTGTTGGGGCTGTTAGTACATCCAGTAATATACTCAATTGGCTTACTTTAGATATGGCCCAAGATAAGTCAAATAAGGAAAATGTGAACAAGGCTCTGGGTCCAGATGGATTACACCCAAGAGTACTTGAAGAGCTCAGTTCAGTCATTGCTGTGCCCCTGTTTATAATTTTTAAATATTCTCTAGGTACTGGTACAGTGCCAAGTGATTGGCGCAAGTCGAATGTGGTGCCCATATTCAAAAAAGAATCTAGGTCCTCCACAGGTAATTATAGACCGGTTAGGGTACATTCACATTACTGTTTAGCTTTCCGTTCTTCTGATCCGTCAGAAGAAGAGATAGAGAGAAAAAAAACAGGATCCTGTAAAAAACAGATCCTGTTGCATCAGTTGTCATCCGTTTGTGCCATTTCCGTTTTAGTTCCGAGATTAGTTTTTTAGACGGGGAAAAAAAGTCCTGCATGCAGTGCTTTTGTTTCTGTCTGAAAAAAAGAAATCTCAGATGGAAATGGCTCAAACGGATGACAACTGATGCAACAGGATCCGTTTTTTTTTACTGGATCCTATGCAATCCTATGTATAACTGATTCAACAGGATCCCTTCTTTTTTTTTACAGGATCCTGTTTTGTTTTTTTTCTCTCTCTCTTCTTCTCACGTATCAGAAAAGTGGAAAGGTAAACGGTGATGTGAACTCAGCCTTAGTTGAAATTCTGTTGTGGGAAAAAATGTTTGAAGGACTCTTAAGGGACTATATACAGGAATATCTAACTGTTAATAATATCATAAGTGATAAGTTGTCAGACTAACCTGATTTGTTTTTATGAGTAGATGAGTAGTAGCCTGGACAGAGGGGCAGCTGTGGATGTAGTGTTTCTGGATTTTGCAAAGGCTTTTGATACTGTCCCTCATAGATGTTTAATAGGCGTATAATAGGTAAAGTAAGGTCTATAGGCTTGGAAAGTATAGTCTGTAATTGGATTGAAAACTGGCTGAAGGACCGTGTCCAGAGAGTTGTGGTCAATGATTCCTATTCAGAATGGTCCCGGGTTATCAGTGGTGTACCTCAAGGTTCACTGCTGGGTTCTCTATTATTTAATTTATTTATTGATGATATTGAGGATGGGATTAATAGCACCATTTCTATTTTTGAAAATGATACTACAGTATGTATTACTGTGCAGTCTATGGAAGATTTCCATAAAATACAAGCTGACTTGGACACTCTAAGTGTTTGGGCATGAACTTGGCAAATTAGGTTCAATGTGGATAAATGTAAAGTTATGCATCTTGGTAGTAATAATCACTGTGAATCATGTGTCCTAGGCGATGGAACACTGGGGGAGTCACTTATAGAGAAGGATTTGGGTGCCCTTGTAGATTGTAGATTAAGTAACAGCATACAATGTCAATCAGCTGCTTCTAAGGCCATCAGGATATTGTAATGCATTAAACAAGGCATGGACTCACGGGGCAGGGATGTAATACTACCACTTTACAAATTGTTGGTGCGGTCTCATGTGGAATATGCAGTTCAGTTCTGGGCACCAGTCCATAGAAAGGACGCACTGCAGCTGGAAAAGTAGGAGAGTAAGAGGAGAGTAACTAAACTGATAAGGGACATGGAGGGTCTTAGTTATGAAGAAAGATTAAAAGAATTGAATTTATTTGGTCTTGAGAAGAGACATCTAAGGGGGGACATTATTAACCTATAAAAATATATAAATGGGCCATACAAAAAATACGAAGAAAAACTGTTCCACGTAAAATGCCCTCAAAAGACAAACGGGCACTGCCTCCGACTGGAGAAGAAAAAGATCAGTCTCCAGAAGTGTCAAAGCTTCTTTACTGTAAGAACTGTAAATCTGTGGAATAGACTTCCTCAGGACGTGGTCACAGCAGGAACAGTGGACAGTTTTAAAAAGGGTTTAGATAAATTCTTAAAAGGAAATGACATTAATGATTATGAAAATGTGTAGAAATCTGAGTCTCACTTCCTTCTGGGATTCATGCCCCCCCTATCCATTGGTCGAACTTGATGGACTTATATCTTTTTTCATGTAACTAGGATGCAGACTAATATGGTTCTCAGGACATAGCCCTAGTTTTCAATTTCAGAATTGTGTCACTTTATGTGGTAATACCTTTGGAATGCTTTTAATTGTAACATAGTAACATAGTTTATAAAGCCGAAAAAAGACATCTGTCCATCCAGTTCGGCCTGTTTTCCTACAAGTTGATCCAGAGGAAGGCAAAAAAAACCCTGTGAAGTAGAAGCCAATTTTCCCCACTTTAGGGGAAAAAATTCCTTCCCGACTCCAATCAGGCAATCAGAATTACTCCCTGGATCAACGACCCATCTCTAGTAACTATAACCTGTAATATTATTACACTCCAGAAATACATCCAGGCCCCTCTTGAACTCTTTTAGTGAACTTACCATCACCACCTCCTCAAGCAGAGAGTTCCATAGTCTCACTGCTCTTACTGTAAAGAATTCTCTTCTATGTTTGTGTACAAACCTTCTTTCCTCCAGACGCAGAGGATGTCCCCTCGTCACAGTCACAGTCCTGGGGATAAATAGATGATGGGAGAGATCTGTGTACTGACCTCTGATATATTTATACATAGTTATTAGATCTCCCCTCAGTCGTCTTTTTTCTAAAGTGAATAAGCCTAATTTTGATAATCTTTCTGGGTACTGTAGTCCACCCATTCCAGTTATTACTTTAGTTGCCCTCCTCTGAACCCTCTCCAGCTCTGCTATGTCTGCCTTGTTCACAGGAGCCCAGAACTGTACACAGTACTCTATGTGTGGTCTGACTAGTGATTTGTAAAGTGGCAGGACTATGTTCTCATCACAGGCATCTATGCCTTTTTTGATGCAACCCATTATCTTTTTGGCCTTGGCAGCAGCTGTCTGACCCTGGTTTCTACAGCTTAGTTTGCTGTTCAATAAAATTCCTAGGTCCTTTTCCATGTTGAGTTACCCAATATTTTACCATTTAGTATGTACTGGTGACTTGCATTATTCCTTCCCATATACATAACCTTACATTTGTCAGTGTTAAACCTCATCTGCCACTTCTCTGCCCAAGCCTCCAGTCTATCCAGATCCATCTGTAGCAGTGTACTGTCCTCTTCTGTGTTAAGTACTTTATACAGTTTAGTGTCATCTGCAAAAATTGATATTTTACTGTGCAAGCCTTCTACAAGATCATTAATAAATATATTGAAGAGAATAGGGCCCAATACTGACCCCTGTGGTACCCCACTAGTGACAGTTACCCAATCTGAATATGTGCCGTTAATAACCACCCTCTGTTTTCTATCACTGAGCCAGTTACTTACCCACATACAGACATTTTCTCCCAGGCCAAGCATTCTCATTTTATATACTAACCTTTTATGTGGTACCGTGTCAAATGCTTTGGAGAAGTCCAGATATACGACATCCATTGATTCGCCGCGGTCCAGTCTAGAACTTACCTCCTCATAGAAACTGATTAAATTGGTTTGACATGACCAATCCCTCATGAAGCCATGCTGATATGGAGTTATTTGCTTATTTTCATTGATCCTGGCGATTTGTCTATATTAATCTTTTTAAGACGCAGCTCTACTTCTTCCTGGATCAGACAGGGCACTTTTAATGGGGAATTTACTTTTATATTCTGCATTTTATCTGACAGTTTATTTTCCTCAGTGAATACAGTGGAGAAAAAGATATTTAGTAGCTTTGCTTTCTCCTCATCGCTCTCTGCGACTCCCCCCTCATTACTCTGTAAGGGGCCGACACCTTCAGGTTTATACTTTTTACCATTTATATAATTAAAGAACATTTTAGGGTTAGTTTTACTCTCTTTGGCGATTAACCTCTCGGTCTCTAGTTTGGCTGTTTTTATTTGTCTTTTACATATTCTATTTTTTTCCTTATAGTTTTTCAATGGTTCCTCGCTCCCCTCCTGTTTTAGTGATTTAAATGCTTTCTGTTTGTCATTTATTGCTTTCTTTACAGCTCTATTTATTCATATTGGTTTTTTCTTGTTCCTTAACCTTTTATTCCCATAAGGTATGTACCTCTCACAATTAGTTGTCAAAGTGTTTTTTTCATGACACATTGGGAGTCATTTATTAAACCAGTTCTTGGTGAAGAAAAGTCCCACAGGCCTGTTATGCATCTTTCTAAATGCATGTGTGTCAACGTAAATGTTGATTGAAATGCATTCTCCGGCAGCGCAGGGTGTATCAAAGACCAGCGTACCAGGGGTGTGGAGTCAATTTCCCCTGACTCCGACTCCCGACTCCAACTTCCAATCCGACTCCAACTCCGACTCCCTCATACATGGCGCATGTTTAAGTGATAACTTTAAACAAATTTTGCATAAATCAATAGTACAGATGTGTCATGACAAAAAAAGTTTGTAATATATGTTTTACTAGATAACTTTACTCTGAACTTTTAGTATCAGGCTTTTCTCTAGGTACAGCTCACTAAGGGCATGATGTATGAAAACTGTCTAGATCTAAGACTTTCTTTGTTGCCCATAGCAACCAATCAGCACTCCCCTTTCATTTCTCCAGAGCACTATATGAAATGAAAGGGGAGCTCTGATTGGTTTCTATGGGCAACAAAGAAACTTCTACACCTAGACAGTTTTCATACATAAGGTCCTAAGTGTTTTACATCAGAGGAAAAGCAAACTAAAACATAAAGCAGAGAGAACAAGTGATTTATGCACAGTTTATTGAAAGTTTAGAAATACTAAGAAGTACTTGCCTTAACGGGGTTTTCTCAGCACATTGATTTACTGGCTGACAGACAGTTTGCACTTACTATGTCTCCTCAGGCCGTGGGGGGTCTCCAGCAGTTATTAGCATATATTAACTTACTTTGACAGAGCAGGAGGTTGTGATCTCTAACACAATTACAGGTAAAGCCATCCTTCTCAGTCCTCAACAAATTTTGCTTACTGAGGTCACTCCTGCTCTCAGCCAATCAGATAAGTGTTTCTGGTCTGCAGGTTACCATAGAAACCTGTGTACAGTGAGAGACCTGCTGAACTGTCTATAGTTCATGACTAAAGTTTAATCTACTGTCCACTGTATTTAGAAAATGTCTTCTTTTAACTGTCCTTTTATGTTGAAAGCTAATCTTTGTAACTAGTAAGAAAACCCTTTAATCCTGTTTTCTCTAGTAGCTCTGAGATGAGTACAGCCATTCCTTCCCAGTGCCTTTTTCCTCTGATCTACAGCAGAGGAGTTTCACTTCTGAGCATCTACATCAGGAATGGCCAACCTGTGGCTCTCCAGCTGTTGTAAAACTACAACTCCCACCATGCCCTGTTGTAGAATTTTAGCTGTAGGCAGTCTGGGCATGCTGGGAGTTGTAGTTTTGCAACAGCTGGAGAGCCACAGGTTGGCCATCCCTGATCTACATGAAGGGCGGCACACAGTCATCTCAACTGAAAGCCTACAGTTAGTTCAGGAATAGAACAGACAGACATTTCTAGGACATTTCATCATGTTCCCAAATTCTTATGAAAATATATTCAGCACATACTGCACTGATCTAAATGTACCAATTTATTGTATATTTTAGGAGTCGGAGTCGGTCCATTTTATACCGACTCCAACTCAGACTCCGACTCCACCAAAATGGTCACCGACCCCGACTCCACAGCCCTGCAGCGTACAACCCAGTCTTTGATAATTGACCCCCATTGTAGGTATATTTTGTTTTCACGTGTAAAAGATCCAAAATGTAACACAAATGTGACATTTGCATTTTCACATTTCAATTTCTCTGCCTTTAAGACATACCTCTCAAAATAGTTAATAATTAATTTTTACCATATGTCCTTTTTTTACATCTTTTTTTTTCAAATCAGCTTTTATTGCTTGGAGATATTAAAAGATTTATAGTTTTGCAGCTATTTTTCACATTTTCAATAAAATTTCCTAAACATACATTTTATGGACCAATTGGGTACAGAAGTGACTCTGAGGGGCCTTTTAACATTTGAAAACTTGCAAAGTATTTAGTATTTATTTAAATCCTTAAATTGTCTCACAAGAATTAAATGGGTTTTCTGGGTTAATAATATTCATGATCTATCCTCAGGATAAGTCATCAATATTAGATCGGTGGGAGTCCAACACCTAGCATCTCCACCGATTAGCTAGTACCCGCAAGCACCAGTATTGGAGCTACACTGAGGGTATAGAGCCCATGCTGGGTTATTGCAGTTCAGTTCCCATTGATGTGAATGGCTGCTGAGGTGCACTAACCCACCATGGCCATTGCACTTTGGACAGAGCTCTGCTTTCAGCTCCATTCTCAGTGGTAGTTCTGTCTGCAGGTAACAGCTAATTGGTTTCCATGCTGGGTGTCGGACGCCCGACAATCTAATTTTGAAGACCTATCCTGATTATAGGTAATCAATATCATTAGCCTGGAAAACCCCTTTATCACAAAATGGAGGTGAAATCTTTTAACATTTATTTAATCAGTCTTTCAGTTTTAATCCATGTTTGGACCCAGCAGGTGGTTTATAAGGTTAAGCAGCATTCAGAAGTGGGCAGTTTAAATAAGGCAAGTATGTTGAATGACTATTTTAATGGATTTTAATGAGCAGATGAAATTATTGAGGTTGGCTGTAATACTGAGGGTGTTGATAGTTTACAGGACTTTGCCAGTGAATGTGAGTTCAGATGATGATAGAAAGCAGTTGAAGGTAGGTAGACAGGAGTTTTGAAAGTTTGTGCTGCCCAACTTTGTTGTGTTTTTTCAGGTTTGTTTCATTGGAGTCTGAATGTGCCAGTTCTGTGGAAGACATCTTGTATGGTGCCAATACTGAAAGTAGGTTTGCCTTCAAGTCTAAGCTATTATCAACTAGTGGCAGTTATAAAGAAAGGCTGGTGGATTATTATCTATTGTGGATTCTGGTGTGGATGAATTACAGCTTACTTATAAGTCAAAGGTTGGTGTTGATGATGCGGTCATATATCAGTCACAAAGGGTCTGTTCTAGAGATGAGCGAGCACTAAAATGCTCGGGTGCTCGTTATTCGAGTCAAACTTTTCCCGATGCTCGGGTGCTCGTTTCGAATAACAACCCCATTGAAGTCAATGGGAGACTCGAGCATTTTTGCAGGGGACCAAGGCTCTGCCTAGGGAAAGCTGGGTGAAAACCTGGAAACATCAGAAAATGATGGAAACACCAGGGAAATGGACAGGAAACAGCAGGGGCAGCATGCATGGATGCCTCTGAGGCTGCCTAATCCCACCATTACCCCAAATTCTCCTAGTGGGGCATGTGTGGTATCGATTCTTCTCAGTTTAAAATCGTATACGTCCCCTATCTTGGGACCATATATTTCATGGATTTTTCGAACACGGAAAAGGAAAAAGAGCTTGCTCTGGCCAGGGGAGTGTCTTTTCTACAGCAGCTAAGGGGACGTGTCCATGCTCTGCCTATCACAGGTCAGGAGCCAATTAAAAGAGGAACAAACAAAAATCAGTATAATATCTAATACGTCCCCTATCCGGGTAAATTGTTTGGAGAAAGGGCCTGTAGGTGGGGGGCAGGCTGGGGGGACGGAGGTTGAGCTGGAAGAGCCAGAGGAGTGCCCCCTGGGCTAGCGTGTGTGGTGGTGACAACACCCAGATGGATTTGGAAAAACTGTAGCATCAACCAGTACGGTATGTATTCTTCTGAGTTTAATACCGTATACGGCACCTATCCGGAAAAATAGTTTGGAGAGAGAGAAAGAGAGGAAAAAGACGTGCAGTATGGAGCAATTACACGCAAACTATTAGATTAGGCAGACTTGGTCTGCTTAATTGCAACCCAGACAAATGAGAGAAAGAGAGGAAAATGACGTATTTTTAAAAGTGACGTTCAGTACCAATCAAGTGTGGTATGTGTTCTATGTATACTACTCAGTTTAATACCGTATATGGCAGCTATCCGGAAAAATTGTTTGGAGAGAGAGAAAGATAGGAAAAAGACGTAAATAGTTTGGAGAGAGGGCCTGTAGGTGGGGGGGCAGGCTGGGGGGAAGGAGGTTCAGCTGGAGGAGCCAGAGGAGTGCCCCTGGGGCTAGCGTGTGGGGTGGTGACAACAGCCGGATGTAGTTAGAATGACGATGCAGGACCCCAAATTAAAAATTTAGCATCAACTGGTACAATTGTCAATTATGAGCTCGATCAAGTGTGGCATGACTTTTTGGATGGAGATTGCATGTGGTCACGTACTCCCTGGAACCCCATAGTCACCCCTTCTCTGATGTGCTACCCCAGAACATTCTCTGCCCAATTCGCAAGACCTTTTGCAGTCTCAGTGTGCTGACAGTGGGGATTTACCAGTGTTGTCTAAGGAGGTGGTGGACAATGGCGAGACACAGGTGTCGGGTTGAGGTAGTTGAAAGTGAAGCAAGTTACAGTGGGGACTCCTTGG
>ONZH01013845.1:0-87069 GCA_900303285.1 Rhinella marina
TCATTTTAAATCTTCAGCAGCTCAAGAAGAAATTTTCTCTACCACTTCAGTTTCTAACCAGTATCTTCAGCTGAGACAAGCATTTGCTAACTCAAAGAAAACTATGTGGCACATTTATTAACATTGGCTTTAGACGCCCTGTGCCTGGCGGTGGATCCGCAGAAGTTATGAAGCGGCGCATGCAACTTCCGCATTGTGCATTTTTGGCGCCTATAAACTCAGCCAATGACAAGCCAGGAGACTCTACGGTACACCCAGCATCACGTGGGGCCTTACATGTCGATAGCAGGGGTTTGGCTGGCCTGATCAGCGTGACCCTGGAATATACTATGATGCCCGCGGTGCTCCGGCTCAGATGCTCCGTCCTGGATGTGTTAGGGATAGAGCTGCTGCGTTTCAGGGAGAGTGTTAGGGCCTGCATTTAGTTCTTTGTTAGCAGGAGTGAGACCAAAAGAACCACAGCCCTTCTAAGGGCTACAGAACATTTTTTTTGTCTCCTGGCTGGGTAGCTGGCTGGCTGGCACTAGTAGTGCAGCTATCGCCATATATAACCCTTTTTTTTATTGTATATCTCAGTGATACAAATCCATTTCATACAGCAGTGTGGAACCATTCTGTGTTCACAGTTCAGCTGTCCACTCACCACAAACCACAATCCGTATTTTCTGTCCAGGTGACCCATACTGTACGTCACGTAATCAAATACGCGTCTTTTGCTTTTACTGATACAGCTACATTAGAAAAATCTCTGTGCGACATTTGTCTGGGTTGCAGTCAAAATAGCCACCATCAGCAGGGGCTGAGTTTGCTCTCTGATAGTTTCTGCATGTCATGTTAAAAAAAAATATATAATATATAAAAAAAAAATATATAAAAAAATAGTTTTTTTGTTGTTTTATCTCAGTGATACAAATCCATTTCACACAGCTGTGTGTAACCATTCTGTGTGTCACAGTTCAGCTGTTTAGTCACCACAATCCGTATTTTCTGTCCAGGTGACCCATTCTGTACGTCACGTCAGTGAAAAAGGTCTTTTGCTCTCACTTATACAGCTACATTAGAAAAATCTCTGTGCGACATTTGTCTGGGTTGCAGTCAAAATAGCCACCATCAGCAGGGGCTGAGTTTGCTCTCTGATAGTTTCTGCACGTCAAGTTAAAAAAAAATATATATAAAAAAAAAATATAAAAAAAATATATATATATATAAAAAATAGTTTTTTAGTTGTTTTATCTCAGTGATACAAATCCATTTCACACAGCTGTGTGGAACCATTCTGTGTGTCACAGTTCAGCTGTTCAGTCACCACAATCCGTATTTTCTATCCAGGTGACCCATTCTGTACGTCACGTCAGTAAAAAAGGTCTTTTGCTCTCACTTATACAGCTACATTAGAAAAATCTCTGTGCGACATTTGTCTGGGTTGCAGTCAAAATAGCTACCGTCAGCAGGGGCTGAGTTTACTCTCTGATAGTTTCTGCATGTCACGTTAAAAATATATATATATATATATATATATATATATATATATAAAAAATATATATAAAAAAATAGTTTTTTTGTTGTTTTATCTCAGTGATACAAATCCATTTCACACAGATGTGTGTAACCATTCTGTGTGTCACAGTTCAGCTGTTCAGTCACCACAATCCGTATTTTCTGTCCAAGTGACCCATTCTGTACGTCAAGTCAGTGAAAAAGGTATTTTGCTCTCACTTATACAGTAGAGCTGCATTACAAAAATCTCTGTGCGACATTTGTCTGGGTTGCAATTAAGCAGACCAAGTCTGCCTAATCTAATAGTTTCCGTGTAATTGCTCCATACTGCACAGTACATAATAACATACGTAATTTTGCTCTAACTTATCCACCTATATACAAAGCACAATCCGTATTTTCTGTCCAGGTGACCCATTCTGTATGTCACGTCAGTGAAAAAGGTCTTTTGCTCTCACTTATACAGCTACATTAGAAAAATCTCTGTGCGACATTTGTCTGGGTTGCAGTCAAAATAGCCACTGTCAGCAGGGGCTGAGTTTGCTCTCTGATAGTTTCTGCACGTCACATTAAAAAAAAAAAAATATAATAAAAAAAAAAATCATATATAAAAAAATAGTTTTTTGTTGTTTTATCTCAGTGATACAAATCCATTTCACACAGCTGTGTGGAACCATTCTGTGTGTCACAGTTCAGCTGTTCAGTCACCACAATCCGTATTTTCTGTCCAGGTGACCCATTCTGTACGTCACTTCAGTGAAAAAAGTCTTTTGCTCTCACTTATACAGCTGCATTACAAAAATCTCTGTGCGACATTTGTCTGGGTTGCAATTAAGCAGACCAAGTCTGCCTAATCTAATAGTTTCCGTGTAATTGCTCCATACTGCACGGTACGTAATAACATACGTAATTTTGCTCTAACTTATCCACCTATATATTTTCTTGTTCAGATTGAACAAGTTTGTGGGTTTCAGTACAGCAGGCCCATTTATTTTATTTTTTTTATATAATACACTTATATACAGAAAATGTTGAACCCCAGGGCTAAGGGACGAGGGCGTGGGCGTGGGCATTCAATTACTGCAGGGGGCAGAGGCCGTGGTCTTGGGCAGGGTGAGACAGTACCTGCTGATGAGGGAGCAGGGGAACGCCGCAGAGCTACACTCCCTAGCTTCATGTCTCAACTTACAGGGACACGTGGTAGAGGACTGTTGAAACCACAACAGTGTGAACAGCTGATGTCGTGGATTGCGGACAATGCTTCAAGTAATTTGTCCACCAGTCAGTCTTCCACGCAGTCCACCCACGTTACCCAAGGGAGCACTCCTCTGGCTCCTCCACCTCAACCTCCTTCACCCCAGTCTGCCCCCTCCCAGGAAAATTTGGAATGCGATCCGGCATACTCTGAGGAACTGTTTTCTGGACCATTCCCAGAGTCACAAACCACTTCTCAGGTTGCTGCTGACCTCGTTCCCGATGCCCAAGTTTTCCAACTGTCGCAGTCTGTGGGTGATGATGATGATGATGACAATGTTGACTTAGTGGAAGAGTTTGTAAAGAGGTGTCGGACGATGAGGAGACACGGTTGTCAGACAGCGGTGAAGTTGTTGTCAGGGCAGGAAGTCCGAGGGGGGAGCAGACTGAGGAATCGGAGGATGACGAGGTGACTGACCCAAGCTGGGTTGATAAGCCGAGTGAAGACAGTGCTTCTGAGGCGGAGGCGAGTGCTGCACCATAACAGGTTGGAAGAGGCAGTGGTGTGGCCAGAGGGAGAAGCAGGGCCAGAGCTGGTGCATCAGCAGCAACTGTTTCATGTAGTGAAGCTCCCGTGGCGAGGCCTAGATGTTCGCAAGTCTGGAGGTTCTTTAAAGAAAGTGAGGATGACCGACGGACTGTGGTGTGCAACCTGTGCCACACCAGGATCAGCAGGGGTGCCACCACTACTAGCCTAACCACCACCAGCATGTGCAGGCATATGAGTGCTAAACACCCCACTCAATGGAACCAAGGCCGTTCACCCTCCTGCGGGTCACACCACTGCTCCTTCCCCTGTGTCACTCGCTGCCTCTACTAGTCAACCCCCTGCCCAGGACCCCGGCACGAGTGCCTTCCGCCGGAAAACCACACCTTCGCCTCCACGATCCTCCACAGCGTCCACCAATGTGTCCCAGCGCAGCGTTCAGCTGTCTTTACAGCAGACGCTGGAGCGCAAGAGGAAATACAGTTCCACCCACATGCCCAAGCCTGGAGATGCTGCGCTATAGGCTGGTAGAGACCGAGGCCTTTCGCAATCTCATGGCGGTGGCTGCCCCTCAGTATTCGGTCCCCAGCCACCACTATTTTTCCCTATGTGCCGTCCCAGCCCTACACCAGCACGTGTCAGAGAACATCATCCGTGCCCTGAACAACGCTGTTTCTGAGAAGGTCCACCTAACCACGGACACGTGGACAAGTGCTGCCGGGCATGGACACTATATCTCACTGATGGCACATTGGGTTAACTTGGTGGAGGCTGGGACCGAGACTGACCCTGGGGCCGCTCATGTACTGCCCACACCGAGGATTGCGGGGCCTACCTCGGTCACGGTCTCTCAGACGTACTATGCCTCCTCCTCCGACCCCTCCTCATCCTCCACTGAATTACCATCCGTGGGCACGGCGCCTTCAGTCGGTAGCTCTAGGCGCAGCAGCAGTGCCGTGGGTAAGCGCCAGCAGGCGGTGCCTCAAACTGCTGAGCTTAGGTGACAAAAGGCACACCGCCCAAGAGCTGTTACAGGGCATCACGGCGCAGACCGATCTGTGGCTGGCACCGCTGAACCTCAAGCCAGGCATGGTTGTGTGTGACAACGGGCGTAACCTGGTGGCAGCTCTGCAACTCGGCAGACTGACACATGTGCCATGCCTGGCCCATGTGTTCAATCTAATAGTTCAGCGGTTCCTCATGACATACCCCAATCTGTCTGATTTGCTCACCAAGGTGCGCCGCATCTGTGCGCATTTCCGCAAGTCGACCACAGATGCTGCCACTCTCAGGGCAGCGCAGCGCCGCCTACAACTGCCTGCTCACCGACTGTTGTGCGACTTGCCCACAAGATGGAATTCTACATTAAAGGGTTTCTGTCACCAGATTTGGGTATACTAAACAGGATGGCATTTGCAATGTGCAAATGCCACCTGATGCCCAATCTGGTTTTCTTACTGTAATCAGATAGCCGTTTTGTTAAAAAAAGCACTTTTTATAATATGTAAATTAGGCGTACTAGGTGAGAGGCGTTTACCTTGCACCTAGTAATCGCCGTGTTCCAACCTCTAGTGCCGCCTCCTGCTTCCTGATTGACAGGGCCAGGCAGCTTGCTCGATGAGCTGCCGGCTCTGTCCTCGCTCGAATCCCGCGCTGCGCCGTGTAGGCTAATTCGGCGCAGGCGCAGATAGTTCACCTGGCCGCCCGGCTCCTGCCTCTTCACTGCGCCTGCCGCCGTGCGGAGTAAAGCGGCGCAGGCGCAGTGAGTTCCGCCGGCTCTCTCATGCGCCTGCGCAGCGCGCACTGAAAGACCCGGGGAGCCGGGCGGCGGCGGAACTCACTGCGCCTGCGCCGCTTTTACTGCCGCACGGCGCAGGCGCAGTGAGAGAGGCAGGAGCCGGGCGGCCGGGTGAACTATCTGCGGCCTGCGCCGAATTTAGCCTACACGGCGCAGGCGCGGGATTCGAGCGAGGACAGGGCCGGCAGCTCATCGAGCAAGCTGCCTGGCCCTGTCAATCAGGAAGCAGGAAGGCGGCACTAGAGGTTGGAACACGCGATTACTAGGTGCAAGGTAAACGCCTCTTGCCACCTAGTACGCCTAATTTACATATTATAAAAGTGCTTTTTTTAACAAAACGGCTGATCTGATTACAGTAAGAAAACCAGATTGGGCATCAGGTGGCATTTGCACATTGCAAATGCCATCCTGTTTAGTATGCCCAAATCTGGTGACAGAAACCCTTTAAACATGTTATCCAGAGTTTACCAGCAGCGCAGAGCGATTGTAGACTGCCAGATGTCAACTTCCACCAGAACTGGTAGTCAGGTCACTCAGATTCCTCAAGTCTACAATGAGGAGTGGAAGTGGATGTCTGATATCTGCCAGGTGTTGAGCAACTTTGAGGAGTCAACACAGATGGTCAGCGGCGATGCTGCCATTATCAGCCTCACCATCCCGCTGCTTTGCCTGTTGAAAAACTCACAATTTTTGGGTGCTTCACCAACTACCGCATACTAACTCAGTCACTCTGTTGTCACCGCCGCCATACAGGGCCACGAAAAATGTTTATGTGGTTCGCCTGCTCCCGCAGTGTCACTCGCTCACTCTGTTGTCACCACCATAGTGGTTTGCACTATAGCAGCCCAAGTCTGCACATTCCCCTTTTTATCTCCAAGTGATCTATACTGCACGTGACATAATAAAATAGGTTCTCTTGCTCTCAGTGATACAAATCCATTTCATAAAATCCTTTCTTTCTCTTTAACTGATCTATACTGAACGTCACTTTTAAAAATACGTCTTTTTCCTCTCTTTCTCTCTCTCCAAACTATTTTTCCGGATAGGTGCCATATACGGTATTAAACTGAGAAGAATACATTGAACACATGCCACACTTGATCAATCTCATAGTTGACAACTGTACCGGTTGATGCTAAATTTTTAAGTTGGGGTCCTGCGTCGTCATTCGAACTCCATCCGGCTGTTGTCACCACCACACACGCTAGCCATGGGGGCACTCCTCTGGCTCTTCTAGCTCAACCTCCTTCCCCCCAGCCTGCCCCCCACCTACAGGCCCTCTCTCCAAACAATTTACCCGGGTAGGGGACGTATTAGATATTGTACTGATTTTTTTTTGGTTCTTCTTTTAATTGCCTCCTGCGATAGTGCGATAGACGGGAATCGAACAGATACTAAACTTGATGTAAGCCAACATTTCGACAATCGATAACCCGAAACGGGTCCGCCGTCGAGCCCGGCGTTCGGCCACCCTGAGCATTTCACATACTCTGAACGAGTCTGACCCTGGGGCCGCTCATGTACTGCCCACTTGGAGGATTCCGGGCCTACCTCGTTCACGGTTTGTCAGAATTACTATGCCACTTTCTCCAACCCCTCCTCCTCCACCTTCAAATTACCATCCGTGCTTCATCTCCTGCTACCTCAGTCTAACTCGGTTACTCTGTTGTCACCGCCCATGCTGCGTCAGGCTAAATTTTTGGGTGGCTCACCTGCTACCTTATCTAACTTGGTCACTTGTTGGTGTCACCGCCATGCTGTGTCAGGCTTATGCCTGCATCGTGTGGCTGGGGATAGGGAGAGCAGTGCCGGCATGGGTGATGACCTTCGTTTCACCTAGTTGGGTTGCTTCCCTATATATTCCCACCATGCCAGCCATACGTTGTACATAAAACTATAACAGGAAAAAACAAAAAATATTTACAGGAGGGTCACCGCAGACACTCCAAAACAATTTTACATGAGGGAGTGTCTCCCCCGTCTGCATCTGTTCGGTCAGGCTTGTCAGTAGGTACACCACCTCTGTCGTCGCAGAAGCGACCACTATGAGGAAGGCCACGGCAAGAACATCCCCTTTTCAATTGAGAGCAAGTGTAGAATTGTAGGAGGACGACACTTTTCTTCGGCAGTGGATTCACCTTCCCCTTTATCATTGCCAGACAACAGTTGGTGAAAAAGTAATTGGCAATGATGAAGAAAAGGTAACGGTGCAGTGGACCGTCTGTGACGCAAAACCTATATATTCCCACCATGCCAGCCATGGGTTGTACATAAACTAATAACAGGAAAAACAAAAAAAATTTTTTACAGAAGGGTCAACTACAGACACTCCTAAACAATATTTTAGGAGGGTCAACTTCGGACACTCCAAAACAAATTTTTGGGAGGCTCGCCTACAGACATTTGACTGCTACCTCAATCTAACTTGGTCACTTGTTGGTGTCACTACGCTGTCACCATGATGTGTCAGGCTTATGCCTGCGTCGTTGGGCGGGGGATAGCACAGCAGTGCCAGCATGAGCAGTGGTGTCACCTGCAGGCGGTGATGGACCTTCGTTGCACCTAGTTGGGTGCTTCCCTAACATGTGATGGGCATGTGCCTCACCTTTCTTGGTCTTGGTGAGCACAATTGCCATGAGGGTAACCACCAGGCTGTTGCAGGAGAATTTGGGGTAATGGTGGGATTAGGCAGCCTCAGAGGCATCCATGAATGCTGCCCCTGCTGTTTCCTGCCCATTTCCGTGGTGTTTCCATCATTTTCTGAGGTTTCCAGGTTTTCACCCAGCCTTCCCTAGGCAGAGCCTTGGTCCCCTGCAAAAATGCTCGAGTCTCCCATTGACTTCAATGGGGTTTGTTACTCGAAACGAGCACCTGAGCATCGGGAAAAGTTCGACTCGAATAATGAGCTCCCGAGCATTTTAGTGCTCGCTCATCTCTAATTTCTACCATATATAGAGCTCTTTTAACAGCTTTTTGGAGAAACATCCTTTAGTAAGAATGCATAAACTGGAGAAGGACCTAAGGAATATTTTGGAAGATCAATCATCTAGATTCGATTCAAGGTCAGGCTGTACCCAGCACCTCGATCTCCTTTCTCTGTGAGGCCCCCACCCCTACCTCATCACTACTAGAACCTAGGAGGAACCAAGAAATGAAATAAATCAAATCAACTAGGAATAACTAACAGTTATGACAGAACACACCATTAGAACCAATAAAAGGTCACCTGTACAATACTTAATAATACTTACCAGAATAGACTTTTTTCTCCTCTGTGTCTTAAACCATTCATTCTCATTTTAAATATATGTGGCACAATAGGACCATTGGAAACAATGGAGCTACCTACAAATCACTAGATATAACTAGGGAGCACATTATATGTGTGACTATATATAACTCCATGACTATATATAAGTCCATCACTAGCCCATCTGTATTCCTAGATATACCTTCATTCATTTTTTATAGATTTCATATATACCATAATTTATAATATATATTCCTAATATATTATATATATATATATATATATATATATCCTTTTTATTATTCGTATTCTTTAGATATATATATTTTTTTTACATTATTATTTTTTCATTTTATTTTTTACATTTTTTACATTATTATTATTTGTTTTTATTGATACTTGAATAAATAGATGTCATATAATCCCAAATTGAAAGTGTGCATACTTACGTTCTTTCATTCATCCCTTCTAATCTTGTACGGCACATGGGTGGGCCGCAAGTAGAGCACCTCAACCTCATTTTCTTCAGGGTGGTGAGCCACTAATCTCTTATTGATCACAGTCTAGATTTGATTCCTACTTTATCTTTAAATGAGGGACATAGACTTTCAAAATTATATAGTCTTCATAGGGTATAAAAAACCCTTGTTCTTCTACATCGGATATACACTAGATGCTAAGTGACCTAAATGTGCCATAGAACTGGCAGATCTTCTCCATGTGCTTTGGGGCTGTAATTATCTCTGTTCTTTTTGGGACCAGATCATACAGTATATAGTACTGACTTCGATCCAAATTTCAGGAAAAATTTGATTCACTGCAAACCCGTATTTCCTCAAGCTTCGTTGTACCAAATCTATTTTCCTGAAATGGCGCCACATAAAAAAAGACATACTCAACTCATCCATTTGCTCGAGGAGAAGCAGTCACGGCCATTTTGATTGATACAACCCCCAAATCAGCCAGCAAGATTTAGAGCTGTGTCTTCAAAATCTTCAAGATGGTCATGACAGCCTCTCCGCAAGCCAATGGATAAGGTGAGTATGTTTTTTTTTTTTTTTTTTTAACTGGATTAACCCCTGAAAGCCGGAATCAGAGATGAACGTGGAATCTGATGGCTTCAATGACTGGGAGCAACGAGATTGCCGCTCCCCGTCATTGTGCCCCCCTGAAATTTGGCGAAGCAGCCAGAATCAAATTTTT
Source organism: Rhinella marina (assembly GCA_900303285.1). Lineage (NCBI taxonomy): Eukaryota > Metazoa > Chordata > Amphibia > Anura > Bufonidae > Rhinella > Rhinella marina. Next base: position 9,490 of record ONZH01013845.1, read on the forward strand.
TAAAACTTCGCTTATCACTAGTTCTGATCTTAAAGGGGTTTTCTGGGATTCTAATATTGATGACCTATCCTCAGGTTAGGTCAACGATATCAGATCGTCGGGTTGTCCCAACACCTGGCATCCCCGCGTTTCTTTATCTGCTCGTGATCGTGATCGAAAGCGCAGTGGCGAGCAGGTGTAACTCCAACCTGTCCTGTTCATTTCAATGGGATGACTTGTTCCTATTCAAGTGTCCTATTCAATTCCTATCAAGCTGATCGGCGGGGGTGCCAGGTGTCGGACCCCCAATGATCTGATATTGATGACCCATCCTGAGGATAGGTCATCAATATTAAAATACTGGAAAACCCCTTTAAAGTTTGTCTTATGGGACTGGTGGAAGATTTACTGTTAAACACGCCAGGATTCAACCAATTTCTCCTAGTAGAAGAGAATTTTGATCCTTTTGCTATCTAGTCTGTCAGTCTATCTGTTTGTGACAGATGTTTTTAAGATCTTTGAGTACACATTAAGATTATTATTCTATTTATTGGATAGTATAATCTTCAAATATTCCCTTCTATATGACAAGAGATATGCATATTATCTTTTATACCAGAGTAGTTAGGTAGGATGAAGACGTGGGAGTTGGGTTATGTTTGCATTTTCATGATTTAAATCTTAATAAATATCTAATTTTAAAAAACATTTGATATGAGTATGGACATTCAGGAATTTCCTTGCAGAGTTACATGCGGACTACTTGGACATATGTAGTCAATGCGTGGTCCAAACGTAGTTAAATTATGTACATACATTAGTTCCCCTCAGTTTACATCAGCCATGCCATACAAACTTGAGGATACAGTGTGTATGGCACATCATTGCTATAGCAATGTAAAGTCACAAAGGCAGAGGAGCATGGGACTTTTTGGCTCTGGATTAGAGGAAGATCTAAACAGGAGTATTGACCTATTTGTTCTGACAAATATGATGGATTTGTTTGATGAGTCTGTTATGACTACCCAAATCCCCCACCCCTTTCTGATTGACTGAAGATGGGTTTAGCAAGTTTCCATGGTATTACATTTCAGCCATTCTGTCAAAACACAAAGCATAGCCTAGCCTTCTGAGATTGTCTGTACGGTATATTGTAATATTATATATATATATATATATATATATATATATATATATATATACACACAGTACAGACCAAAAGTTTGGATACACCTTCTCATTCAAAGAGTTTTCTGTATTTTCATGACTATGAAAATTGTAGATTCACACTGAAGGCATCAAAACTATGAATTAACACACGTGGAATTATATACTTAACAAAAAAGTGTGAAAAACTGAAAATATGTCTTATATTCTAGGTTCTTCAAAGTAGCCACCTTTTGGTTTGATTACTGCTTTGTTCAGCACAACAGTCCCCTACTGGGGGATCCTCAGGGTATATGAATATATCCTTATGTACCAATTAATCCAAAACTGGAATAAGAAAAAAACCCTTTTAGGGACCCCCAGTATATAATTGTATAAAACTTAACTTTTAATTGTTTTATTTAATTCATAAAATGTGAGGAATCAAAAAAGAAAAAGGAGTTAAAACTATCAGCCAGTCACTCTTGCCACAGTATATTAGTATTGCTTTATCAGGTTGGTGATATTCATCAGAAGCAGATCAGAGCCACTATTTGTAAAAAGTGATACTTTATTATGTTTATAATAAACACTGTCTCCAGTGATCACATGTGATCATTAATATTACTCTTTGCTGCTGCTGATATTCCTGTAGTCCGGACGGTGCTGAAGGGTTGCGCAATGTTTTTTAAGATAGGGAATGTAACAATGGAGCCCTGTACTGGTAACCACCGCCACTGGTACGCGGCAGAGCCCCTGTACACTCCGTGTGTTAGTATCAACTGCACGGGCGGCTCCCCTGTCCAGCTTCACAGACCGGGCGGGTGAGCGCGTGAGATATCTCGCTGCGCTCTGATCCACTCTCTCGTGTGATACACACTGATCGGATAGGGAATAGGTTGTAGCGTGTGTTTTAGGCATCCAGTCATTTGTATTAGCCAACAAATAATAAAGGGAATGAGGAATACATAGGTTGAGTTACCCGTACGCCGAGCTTGCGGCTAGCAGGGGAGTGCGTGTTTCACCAATCAGTGTGTATCACACGAGAGAGTGGATCAGAGCGCAGCGAAATATCTCGCGCGCTCACCCGCCCGGTCTGTGAAGCTGGACAGGGGAGCCGCATGGGAACAGTAGCCTGTGCAGTTGATACTAACACACGGAGTGTACAGGGGCTCTGCCGCGGACCAGTGGCGGTGGTTACCAGTACAGGGCTCCATTGTTACATTGCCTATCTTAAAAAACATTGCGCAACCCTGCAGCACCGTCCGGACTACAGGAATATCTGCAGCAGCAAAGCGTAATATTAATGATCACATGTGATCACTGGAGACAGTGTTTATTATAAACATAATAAAGTATAACTTTTTACAAATAGTGGCTCTGATCTGCTTCTGATGAATATCAACCAACCTGATAAAGCAATACTAATATACTGTGGCAAGAGTGACTGGCTGATAGTTTTAACTCCTTTTTCTTTTTTGATTCCTCACATTTTATGAATTAAATAAAACAATTAAAAGTTAAGTTTTATGCAATTATATACTGGGGATCCCTAAAAGGGTTTTTTTCTTAATCCAGTTTTGGATTAATTGGTACATAAGGATTACTGCTTTGAACACTCTTGGCATTCTCTTGATGAGCTTCAAGAGGTAGTCACCTGAAATGGTTTTCACTTCACAGGTGTGCCCTGTCAGGTTTAATAAGTGGGATTTCTTGCCTTATAAATGGGGTTGGGACCATGAGTTGTGTTGGGGCAGAAGTCAGGTGGATACACAGCTAATAGTCCTACTGAATAGACTGTTAGAATTTGTATTATGGCAAGAAAAAAGCAGCTAAGTAAAGAAAAACGAGTGGCCATCATTACTTCAAGAAAGGTCAGTCAGTCCGAAAAAATTGGGAAAACTTTGAAAGTGTCCCCAAGTGCAGTCGCAAAAACCATCAAGCGCTACAAAGAAACTGGCTCACATGAGGGCCGCCCCAGGAAAGGAAGACCAAGAGTCACCAGCCTCAGAAATCGCAGGTTAACAGAAGCTCAGATTAGAGACCAGGTCAATGCCACACAGAGTTCTAGCAGCAGACACATCTCTACAACAACTGTTAAGAGGAGACTGTGTGCAGCAGGCCTTCATGGTAAAATAGCTGCTAGGAAACCACTGCTAAGGACAGGCAACAAGCAGAAGAGACTTGTTTGGGCTAAAGAACACAAGGAATGGACATTAGACCAGTGGAAATCTGGGCTTTGGTCTGATGAGTCCAAATTTGAGATCTTTGGTTCCAACCACCGTGTCTTTGGGCGACGCAGAAAAGGTGAACGGATGTACTCTACATGCCTGGTTCCCACCGTGAAGCATGAAGGAGGAGGTGTGATGGTGTGGGGATGCTTTACTGGTGACACTGTTGGGGATTTATTCAAAATTGAAGGCATATTGAACCAGCATGGCTACCACAGCATCTTGCAGCGGCATGCTATTCCATCCGGTTCGCGTTTAGTTGGACCATCATTTATTTATCAACAGGACAATGACCTGAAACACACCTCCAGGCTGTGTAAGGGCTATTTGACCAAGAAGGAGAGTAATGGGGTGCTATGCCAGATGACCTGGCCTCCACAGTCACCAGACCTGAAACAATCTAGATGGTTTGGGGTGAGCTGGACCGCAGAGTGAAGGCAAAAGGGCCAACAAGTGCTAAGCATCTCTGGGAACTCCTTCAAGACTGTTGGAATACCATTTCAGGTGACTACCTCTTGAAGCTCATCAAGAGAATGCCAAGAGTGTGCAAAGCAGTAATCAAAGCAAAAGGTGGCTACTTTGAAGAACCTAGAATATAAGACATATTTTCAGTTGTTTCACACTTTTTTGTTAAGTATATAATTCCACATGTGTTAATTCATAGTTTTGATGCCTTCAGTGTGAATCTACAATTTTCATAGTCATGAAAATACAGAAAACTTTTTGAATGAGAAGGTGTGTCCAAAATTTTGGTCTGTACTGTATATATATATATATTGTTCACTTGATTGCATGACTGATTTTTCTTCCAGTTCAGTTTTGACATACACAGTGTATTTGACCTCTGTAGACTTGAGAAAGAAATGAATGTGTTTGTCCCTAGGCAACGTGAAGTTTGGATTTTAGCTCCTCCTGTAGATATTGCTGTTGTTTTTCTACCTTGTGCTTAATAATGCTGTCCAGGAGCTAGATTTGTACAGAAACATTTTGTTTTTATTACAATTTTGTTAGTTGATATTTTAGATTAACACACATGTCAAGGATGCAATATTCTCCATCCCAACTTACAGTACATATATGGAACAAAGAAACAATTGTCAATGTGTGACGAGACAACTGTAGTTTTACATCATTAAAGGTATCACCATTTTGGCTTTTACTGCAGAATTCAGCCAGCTGCTTCTAGATCTTACTTGCAGCATTAACAGCTTCTGTTCATTCCCCCACTCCCCCTCCTGCATTGCCTTTGTGTCAGCTTCAGAGCTAGGAGAACTAGCTTTGCCCAGACAGAGAATGGCACCACTGCCGCAAGTACTACTACAATGTACTGAGGTAAAGGATTATCTTTTCTTTGTTTGAAAAATCCAATCGGGCATGTGATACTGCCTCAAAATGCCATTCTTGCTTTTAAGCAGCCTCCCTTCTCATTTGAGATGCAAGCAGATACATGCGAGGGCACACAGCAAGGTGTGATAATTGTGTAGAGTAACATTAGATGGAGAGATAGTGTACAGAAGGGAGGAGAGAGGCTGTCTCGTTTACAGCCACACACAGGCGCAGAGAATAGGCTTGTAAACCCTGCAGGCGGGGCTCTCGTCAGTGACAGCAGCAGTAAAACCAGGGAGAAGCTTTCAGAAACAGAGGTCCTTCTTCTCCTGCACCTTGACAACCAAGAGTGCTTCTTCACCTCATCTTCACCTACACTGCCCAGAAGTCAGACAAAGGAAAATTCAAGAAAATTGCCAAGTCTGGTCTCTCTTTCTGTCTGTGGAAGGCTGCTGTCTGTCTTTTTATGTCCAGCCTTTAATCTGATCTGATGACATCTCTGCAACCTGTTTACTCTGAGCCTGGGAGGGATTATTTTCATTTGTGATTATTGAGAGGAGTAAAAGCTGTCCCTTGATGTCTTTGCAATGAAGCACTGAAAGAAAATTTAAATGAGCAGCCAAGGGAAAGCGAACAGTTCGTACAAAGACAGTGGCACAAAAAGGGTGGAGCCCTGGTATTTGTATGAATGTACAGCATTGCCAACCTGAACTTTTTCTACAACAGCTTGTGCAGTGATGCTGGAATGACCCCCACTCATTGAACTGCAGTGTCATTTACACTATGTTTCAAAGGTGAAACTACTCCAGGGAGTGTGTAATTTATTTACACCATATTATTTCACTGTCTGTTCTGACTGCTTTTGTCTGGCACTCTGGAATCAAGTGACATGCACGGAACCAGCTATTTAATTCTTGCTTTTAACTGAATGTTTTCTTTTAAACATGCAGTTACCATTTTACACAATATTTTTTGCATTTTTTGGAGCATCCATAGTGAGCAATCATAAATTGCAAGATGACTTAAACAAGGTGGAAGATAAAGATATCACAACCTGGTGCCCTGATCAATCTCCTTTTCTGGACAGAGTGTATTCTAGAAGGTCAAGAAGTCAAACTGTTGATGAGAAGTCTATTCCAGAAGGTGTTTTAAGGAACATTATTTGTACTTTTTTACATCCAAGCTTAAGCAAACCTTCAGACTCTACTTCAACTGAGCAGAATTCACGTCAGCAAAATGGCAAACAAGAACAGAGAACACCTGCACCAAATATGCAATCTGAAACCGTTCCCCGGGAGCAGAGAAAGCTGAGCAACACAACCATGGAAACCAGGTATAAAGCAGAAACACCTGAGCAACATCAGGAATATAATGCCATGGTAGACATCCGTGACAGAAATAAAAGGGAAACGTATGAACATCAGTGGAAGAAGTCAAATGACAGCTCAAACAAAACAAGCAGTGAAAAAAAATTCTTAGTGGATTTGAATGAAACTTTGCAGAGTTCTAATGCTGGAAAAGAGACAGAGCCTCACGCATTGTCCTTAAACGGATCAGTACCCTTTGCGACCAATGATTTGAAAGTGTTCTCTGATAGTATGGAAGTTAACCAAGCTTTAGTACCAAAGAACACAACAAATAAAAAGCTGCGAATAAAGAACCCATTTTACCCTTTAACAGAAGATTCGTATGGAGCATATGCAGTCATGTGCTTATCCATCATTATATTTGTTATTGGGATTATGGGTAATATGGCTGTAATGTGCATAGTTTGCCATAACTACTACATGAGAAGCATATCCAACTCACTTTTGGCAAATTTGGCCTTCTGGGATTTTTTGATAATTTTCTTCTGCCTTCCGTTGGTAATATTTCATGAACTAACAAAAAAGTGGCTGCTGGAGGATTTCTCTTGCAAAATCGTTCCTTATATTGAGGTAACATTTATTAAATTTGTTTAATGAGTATGTATGTTACTAGGATAGTCTGTGAACAACTGGTATTAATGTATACCACTCTTAAATACTGTATTGCCATAGCAGAGTGTTTTGCTAGAAAGTAAGACTTGTATTATTACTTAGAGTAATGTTCATAGAGTCTGTTACAAGATTCCTCTCTAATAGAACTGCTATATAATGCATGAATAGTATTGTTAGTGGATGTAATACCTCTGAACAACTCGAATGGGGTAGGAAGACCTCAGCAGTACCTTGTAAAGCAGTTAGGTGATCTCCGTTAGCCAATGGGCAGGAAGGAAGTGATATAGCATGTACTTCCTGTTGCATCCTTCTCCCATCAATCATAGGGCAAGATGGCCATTTAGAGGCCTTGATCGCATCTTTAGGCATTGCACAAGTAAACATGTCTAACCTGGTAGGGCATACCCTTTACATTAATTATAAGTAAAAGGAATAACGCTTAGGTGTTGTTGACACATTAGTTTTTGGATCAGTTATTTCCAGTTTTTGTGAGCCAAAACCAGGAGTGGAGGCTACTCAGAGATAAGGTATAATGAAAATATCTGCACCTGTTCTGTGTTTTTGACCCACCTGGTTTTGGCTCACAATAACTGATGGAAATAACTGATTAAAAACTGATGTGTGAACAAGGCCTTACATGATCCTTATTTGACCTTTAAGGCTGTTTAATGCCTCTTAAGAACACTTAAAGTGGATGTCCAGGACTGTTTAAAAAAGGGTCTGTTTTTTTTCCCAGAAACAGCACCACATCTGTCTATGGGCTGTGTATGGTACCACCATTCATCCCTATGCAAGTAAATGAGGTTAACTTGCAATACTGGACACAGCCAATGAACAGATAGGGCACTATTTCTGAGTAAAAAAGCAGATGATCCTTCCTGTGTTTGACTTGGACAATCCTATGTTTAATTGAATTTGTAACATTAAAGACGTAATATATTTCTGCAGTTTATTTGCAATATGTGATTTCTTTTTTTTCTGTGTATGTGTAAAATAACATGTATCTGCTATTATAGTTTCACTTAAGAAGTAAGAACTGGCACATTATCTAGCAGTAGATGAGCAGGAGGCAGAGTATGCCAAGTTTCTGTCTCAGCTTGGGAATTAAATATGGACTCCTAAAGCTGTTTTGCCTGTCTCCAATTGCCATGCATATTTGTTCCTTATTTAAAAGTGACCAGCTTTACATCAGTGCCAGTTTTGTGCCATTAAGCCTGTAACTCTGCCAACCTCACAGCTAACTGGCTATACTCCGCATTATGCATGATTGGAAGACAAAAACATATCTGTGGATATTAAACATCCATTTAGCTGCCAGTATTTCATTTCTTTATTCAGAAGAGTATACATTGAAGATTTTTATCCTTTACGATGAGTACATAACATATTTCTCTTCTGACTTTCTGCAGTGCTTTGGTGTGAACTATGGGAAGATGGAATGCACATTTTTATAACTTGCTTCAACTTGTTGGATTTTCTCAGTTAATGCTGTAGTCATACATTCAATAATCTATTTTATAATTCTGCTTTATAAAGTTTACTAGATATTTTTTTTTTTAACATGTAAGCTTAGAAATAACAAAATCCTATTCCTGCAAAATGACCAACAATTGCAATTTACCAAGCATAAAATATATGTTCATATTGTGACTTGAATAATATTCATCTTCCTACGTTTTGCTTTTAAAAAGGTAGCATATGGTAGAGTAAGGCCAGCTTCACATATATCTGGCAGTCCTGCCCAGTTCCTTACCAGAGTGGTGTGGAAAATGCCAGAGGGGAATTGAAGCCAGAACCGATCCCCTAGTTTTCATATTCATCCAACAATGGACAGAAAAACACTGCATACTGTGTTTTCCTGTCACTGTATAGACTCTGGATCTGTCAAGTACACCTATATTAGTTGTGTCCAACAACTGACCTAAAACGTCAGACACAACTGATATATAAGCAGGCCTAAAATTATTGTAGGAGCAATTGCATAATTATTCAGGTTATATGAAAAATATTGAATATATATTATGTTAGCTTTAACTTACAATATGGAAATTGTACCATTCGTGTAAATTGATGTAACAGTATGTGTACAATGATGGTACAGGCTCAGCAACTGTGCATTCACCATCTGCAGAAATAGATGGTTTTGATATTTCACCCATTTAACCCCTTAGATGCTTTTATCAATGCTGATTGTGGTATCTAAGGGATAGACAGCAATTGTAGGGTGTTAATGGATTTTCATGGCAGCCAAGGGACTAACAATGCCCCCCCCCCAGGTCTATCATCTTATTACACCTATACTTTGCTGTTTACAAGGTCTAACAAGTTACACTGTGATTTCGAAATATTGCATAGTGGGACTAAAATGAAAAAAAAGTGAAAACAAAAATTTGAGAAAATGTCTGAATATACGTAAAAAGAAATAATAATAAATGTCAAAAAATAGGAAAAAGGTGCACTTAAACATATCATTTGTTATCTTCAGCTATAAAATTCATGATCATATTCTAATAGCGTTAAAAAATAATGCCATACCTGTTATTTTTTTGTTCATCCAGCCTCCAAAAAAGGAGATAAAAAATCATTTGTACTCCAAAATGGTATCAATGAAACATCAACTTATCCCGCTAAAAAAAACAGCTCTCAATGTTATCATGGTGAACATGGCAACATGTCATTTATACTGTACAGTGAACTCTGTTACCGCATTTTTTTTTTAAAGCTGCTTTTTACATCTCCCCACCCCCTTAATTTATTTTCAGTACTTTAGATGTCGTCCAAAATGGCACCTTCATAAAAAATACAAATCATCTCACAAAAAACAAATACAATATAACTACATAGGTTATCAGTATCAGATGTCACTGGCCTAGGAAGAGGCCCCAGTTCTCAATGGAGCACAGCAGCCTCTTCAACAGATGATCACTGGGGGTGCCAGGAGATGGACGCCTACTGATCAGATATTAATGGCCTATTCTGAGGATAAGCTATCAATATTTCACTCCTGGAAAACACTTTTAATGTAGCTAAATAATGTCTATAACATTTGATATATAGCTAACTGTAATGTTGAACAATATACAGCAATATGCTGACATTAAGGTGCACCTACAGTACTACAGTAGCTACCACATGCACATTTTATAGGTTGACTGTAAAATTTTAATTCACTATGCTGATTGTGAAATGTTTCCTTGACTAGTGTAAGCAACATCATTGGTCTAATTCATGGTTAACTACAGGGAAGTTTGATGGAAGAATCTGGGTTTGCTGGGTGCCAAGCAAACACTTCTTGACTAAATACATAGTGCTATATATACAGTAGTATTGTAGAATTAAGGGGTTCCCAGAATCATCACTCAAGGCCCCTTTAAACTTGTGGATAATTGTTCAAACAATCATATTATAGAGCAAAAGTGTCCAATTATTGAACAGTGTAAAACCATACAATGATCAAACGAGAAGGGATTATTGCTTCATTCGGCAGACATTGTTTATAAAATTGATGAGTAAATGCACTACATTGCCAGACAAGCTGTTAAATGATCAAAATTAAGAGCACGTATATGAAAAGCCATACAGTTGTTTGTTCTTCAAATGTTAAAGACTTACTCACTCACTGGTCGCATAGTTTCATCAATAATTCACACGTCTAAATAGGCCTGGAAGGGTGAATTCACATGGCATAAAATACATGTCGGAAATATTTGACATGTATTGGCCACAAAATCTGTAGTGGGAATTTGAGGTGGACCCTTGGGTTCCTACCACTGATTTATAGATTGTCATGCTGTGGATCCAGCTGCTAATCAGTGGTCATTATGGATGCATACAAAGTCTATTGGAGTAATGGAGATAGCAGAGGACAGAGTTTGAATCCTACTAGGGTAGCTGACAATGACCTTGATCGCCTGTATAATGTACTGCAATACTTCTGTATTGCCATGTATTGGTGTAAAACAAATGGTCAAGTGTTTTTTTTGTTTTCTTTGTTGCATTCCATGATTTCATTTTTCCATCCACGTAGTTGTGTGAGGACTTGTTTTTTTTGGGGCAAGAGCTGTATTTTTCAGTGGCACAATCTTGGGATTCATTTAACTTTTTGACTCTTTTTTTTAACCATCTCTGGAGACAAAAAATGCAATTCTTCCATTTTTATAGTTTACATTTTATGCTGTACAAATAACATGCCATTGTGATTCTGCATGTCAGTACTACTACAGTAGCACCAAATGTATATAGTTTCTTTATGTTTTGCAACTTTTGCACAAATAAAATACATTTTGTAAGAAAAAAATCTCTTGAGGTATTGGATGGTCAAGTTGCCATTTTTCTGTTGGGTGCTGAGCTCCAACTAGAAAAAACAAGTTTTAGTGATTTGCCATTCATCCATGTTTGTAGTTCAGCTAGGCAGGAATTTGTTGCTGAACATGGGACATTCACTCCAGGCTTAAAGGACAGCTACAATTGGCTGTCATCTTCATGGCAATGGTGTGTCAGAACATGTCTCTGGATTATTTTGCCTCATGGTAGCATGTAAACTGCAAACAGCATAGGAGAACCAAGAAGAGGGAACTGGTGAAGAGCATAATGAGTCAAGAGATACTCTTTGTGGCCTATCAGAAAAGAACTAAACCACTGAGCTATCGACCACAACCACAAAACTCCTTACCTGTCACCAAAAAATGCAATTCCTTTACAGGAAGTGGAAACAGCTAGAGATAGAAATGTATAAATTAAGGGGTTTACTGAATGCTTTCCCAGAAAAAAATGTATATCAGTCTGCTCAACTTCTCCTGCCCTAACATGGTGCTTTCAGATTGTATTGCATTTTGTGGTGACAGGTTTCCTTTAAGTCTGTGTGTTAATATGTACTGTAGTGGTCAATTCTGTCAAATGCTGCAGAAAAGTCTAGGAGTATTACAATGTCATGTCATGAGCAGATCATTTAGCACTCTTGTGAGAGCTGATTCCATGCTGTGTTTTTCCCAGAAAACATGGCAGCATTTTCTGTAAATTTCCCTAGGAAGGGTAGGTTACAGACAAATGTGTAGCTGCTCATAGCATCTGGATCCATAGAGGTCTTCATTTGAAGGGGTTTACTGACTGCTGCTTTCAGTACTTCAGGGAAGATCCCACATTGCATAGAACAGTTAACTATATTCTTGATTTCTGAACCAAGCAGGTCTTGTTTCAAAAAACCAACAGGAGTGATGTTTGGCCTGGGTGCAAGTTGAATGTTGGGCTGTGAAGTGTGTGTGATGTCTGTTTCACCTATCAGATCAAATTGGGGCCATGGAATTAAGGTTATGTGGACCATTTATGGCATTATTGTTTTTTTTTTTAAGATGTCAGCCTAGATAGCAGAAGCTTTGTCAATTAACTTATGGGCAAATATTTACCAGAGTTGTGATGATGGAAAAGGTGATCTTAGTCATTGTGAATTGCAGAGTTTATAAACCATGTTGAACAGTTGTGCTGGCCTATTGCTTGGTTTGCTATCGCTTGTGACAAAAAGGTGGATTTTTCTTGTTAATAAATGCTTGGTAATTTTGCGGTGGAGGGCTAGTGAGATTTTGATTTCTGTGTACTGTTGTTCCTCACTTAAGTTCAAGCTTCCCCTTTTTTTAACTTCACTGAGGGCATGGTTAAACAAGGGTGCTTAATGTTTTGGGGTGACGTTTTCGGTGCGCCCGGTAGCAATGGCATAAAAAGCAGAAGACACAGATTTCATGTATTTTTGCACTGGGGAATTGGGGTCTGAAAAGGTGTCAGTCAGCCTGGGAAGCTGAGGTTGTCCCTAATATCTTGTGGAGACAGACCTTTAAGAACCCTGTGTTTTACTGGTTCTTTGTTTCGGTGTTTGGCAGCTGAAGAGTTGAATGAGAAATTGATGATGTGATAGACTAACCATATAACTGGATTTACTGATACATTACAGATTTTCTGCAAGTAAAATTGCAAATTTAGAGAGTGACACTTTCTGTGAGTAGCTAAATGGACAGCTTGAGAGAAGCTTAGTTCATCCATAATACCAAATAGCTCTTTCACAAACTGTGAGAGGCAGTCATCTAATTCAAGCCTTGAAATCTCCAAGTATGATCACTATATGGTGTTGAAGAGTTAAGATTGAGAGTGATTCTGTTAGTACCTTGAGAAATGCTGATCTATCATCTGGGGGTCGATAGAGAAGTAATATTCTGATGTTTTTGTCTACTCAAATTTGAGCACAAAAATCAATGCAATCAAATTAAGGATGGCCAAATTGATTCTAACAGTTCGGAATTCATACCGAATTTCCCAAAACTAACTTTTTCAGGCAAATGGGAGAGATTAGTCTGCTACTCTTGGTTTCTAGGTAATATATATATGCATTGACTGGGGGTTAATCTTTCTCATTATGGAGAGCACCTAGTATGCATAGTACATGCCCGGAGTATTGTAGTTCAGGCAATGTTCCTCTGGGTTTCTGGAAAAGATATATTGAAATTAGCTTTCCTGTCAGCCAATATATGATGTGCTAATTTTCCTATATTTTCCCCAGAAATCCAGAGGAGCATTGTCTGTCTTACGATATTCCCCATGCATACTCGGAGTTCTCCATAAGAAGAAATAGTACCCCCACCAAGGCCTCTGAGGCGGCAAGAGAAGTTTTTTTGCTTAGCTCTGCTAAAGGGTAATTACCCAGAAAGAGCTGGATTTCTGGTATGAAAGGGTAAGGGTTTTCCTTTCGTTTTTGAAAGGAGACTAGCTTGCTTGTCTCTTTTCCAGAGAAGCATTATGTGGGGATGCAAGCAAAACAATAGATAAAAGATCTTATTATGAAGAAGAAATGATTGAACAGTGAAAAAAACAAGTGAATCCAGCTTTCTTTCCAAAAGAATTAAAATGATCAGTATTTCATAACTACAACATATCCTTCCATCCATTGCTCAGGGTTTTAAACATATTTACTTAGCGAAACTAGGAAAATAGCCAACTCACCCTTACATCTGCAAATATCTCTTTAAGGACAAAAGCCCTGTATCATAGCAAAGCAGATGGAATCAGCTTTTCTAGTTTAGAGACCTTTGGGGGACCTCTGGGTGGGTACTAGTTCTATTATGAAGACCATTGTAAGCTAGGTGATGCTCCTCTTGGTTTCTGGGTAAAATGTATGAAAACCATTTATAACATCAGCTGGCATCAGAAAGAATTACCTTTCTTATCCTTTTTGTAAGAAAAGGGAATTTGAATATTTTCCCAAAAACCCGAAGCTATGCAAATGAGCTTTCTTCACAAAAAGATAAAGTAATATTTGATTCAGATAGAATCGATTTCAACAAATTTGCTCAACTTTAATTAAAATGAGTTGGCTATATCAAAAGAGAGCATTTTTATTTTTATCTTTTTGGGTAATGCAGCTTCACCTAAGGGACCTGCATTTCCACCGGGCCATGTTGTTTTTATAAGAGTTAAATCATGGGATTCAATTAGGTCATGTATGATTGCCATTTTGTTGTACATGCTCAGTTTCATCCTTCAACTGCCTTCTGAGCTGTGATTGGGAGAGTGCTGCAGCAGAATGGACACGCTCCCTGAGCTGCAGCAGAAAATACACTCCCTTGAGCTTTCAGCTTGATATAAATCAAGCAGAGCAATGAATGGGGAGATGTCTGCATCCATGTGAGGTACAGGGCTGGTTCTAGCTTTGTTAGAGAGAGATTATCATGTATTATATGATGTCTGATTTTCATTTTTTACATTACTCTTGGGATAAACCCTTTAAGTAAAATTTAGGAAGTTAAAGTATTTGCTGTAATTTGGTTTATGGTATTTTAGTCAAACATATTTAAAAGTATGTCAAAAACAGAACTTTCTTGAGATCTTGAAGAGGTACTTACAATCAAGTCAGTGAGAGGAGAGAGTCAATTGTTGACCTTGATCTTGGTTTCCAGTGTAGATGGAAAAGGATGATCTGTCTAGCCCAGTACGAGGATCCTTCAGTATGTAAATGCTTGAGTGTCAAGTTTCATCCATTGTGTATGACAGAGTAGAGATGCCATTTAGTTGTTCTGATGAGATGAGGGTGTACAAGTTATAATGGAGATATGGAATCCTGCTATAGTTTTTTGGATCGTGTAGATATCTAGGAAATTCTTGCTGTTACTTGGAGAATTATGGAGCAGGGAAGTCAGTGGCTGCCATTTTAGTTGCCTGTCCATATGACCTATTAGGCTCTCTCTGGCAATAACATCTTAACTCAGTAGTAATTAGATATGTAGCGAGATGGAACCCTTTCAATGTTGGGATCTTTTGTTTCACAATTTCTCTTAAGTTTATATGTCATGTTCACTGTATGCAGAATTATTAGGTAAATATAGAGTGACAGTTTGACATGTCCTGGCCTCTGTGTTGTCCTATTCCATCACCCCTTCTGATTGTGGCTGTTTTTCTTTAGCTTTGGTTTTCAGTGCCTATCCAGGTCAATGCACATATTATACGTGTTAGCGTTAAAAAATAAATGATGCTCTTACCCTGACATTTTGCATGAATAACTCATTATTGCAGAAAGGATTGTTTTCCAAGTATAGTTAGTGATTACATTTCTCAATGTCATGCATGTTCACTATATTTTTTAAAGCATAGGACCACAAAGCCAATCAGAGTCTTATAAAGGGCGATAAAATGGCAAATAAAATTCTGAATATTCTGGTCTTTTCCATATTGTGCTGCAGTGTATTCGGCTTACATATTCCATTTAAGCTGTAATGCAGTATAAAAGCTAGAGAATTGTATGTGTATAATAAATGCGAGTTATGAGGCTACAGTTCATTAAAATTCATGTGGAAAATACCACTATGGAATGCATTATTCTCTACTAGACCTGTTTATGCTTGGGCAGAAATGCTGTATAAAAATTAGTTTAACAAACTTCATAAATAATGCAGATTGAAGCATTTTGCTTGTGGTCAAGATGTGCATTTATTAATGAATTGTCCTAATGAATGGCACAACAAAAGTCCTCTGTTTCACTGTGCTATATCAAGTAACAATGCACTTTTTTACAGAACTGGTGGGAAAGTACACAAGCTTTGTCAAACCATTAATCTTTTAGAAACCATCCAAAAACTAATTGCATTACGGATGTTCTTTCCTTTTTTTTCTCTATCTTGTCATAAAGCACTTCTTGCAGGATCAGACTACCAGCATAAACAGATTTCAGGATGACGTGTAGATAACACAGGTCAGATATAGAGGAAATCATTATAATACTAATATATTTAAACATGCTCAGAACACACTCCCATAGATGTCAGTGAATCATCTTCAGTCCAGAAGATCCTATGTTCCATGTGGCTGCTGTAAAGAATGACTCTGAGTGTCATTAATGGACCCACAAGTTCATATGTGCCAGAATTACTGAGAAAAATGATGTTTTAATACATGCAAATAAACCTCTAGGAGCAACGGAGTGTTGACGTTGCTCCTAGAGGCTCAACTTTATCTGCCGCATCCTCTGCACTTTGCCTTTAGGAGAAGTCAGGGCCAGATGTGATCATGTTTACACTGCCGGCCCTGTCAATCAAAGTGTAGAGCTGAGCAGTTCCAGAAAGAATAGAGCCTCTAGGTGTAACCGCAACACCCCCATTGCTCCTAGAGGCTCATTTCCATATATTAAAACTCAAAATTTTTCTCAGCAATGCAGTCACTTATGAACTTGGGACCAATAAAGATGCCTTCAACTGCCAAGCACACATGCAACAGGTCAACCAGTTTCATTGGTACAAATCTGCTTACAGATGCCCCTTTAGGGATTTTACAGGATTTTCATATTGATGGCCTATCGTCAGGACATCAGTATGAGATTGGCAGGGGGTCCAACTCCTGGCACTCTCAACATTCAGCTGTATAATGATGCTCCGCGAGTGCTTAGGCCTCTTTCTTGGCCATGTGATGTCACATTCATTTGTCATATTGCCTAGAAGCAGCTCAGTCCCGTTCAAGCGAAGGGGGCTGAGCTGCAATATCAAGCACATCTGCTATCACCTCAACGGTGCTGTGCTTGGTTAGCTGTGAGGAGGCCATGGGGCTCACCATAGGTGTGTTAAGCACCATGGCTTCCTCAAACAACTGGATAATTGAGTCTGTTACAATTAGTAATAAAAAGTATAGGTGATAAATTCCTTTTAAGAATTTTTTAACTAACAATTTTTACTTTAAGCCTTATCCTGAAATGCCATAATTGCTTTCCTAGTGGTGTACAAGGAAATCGTGTCTCACCTGCACTATTGTATCTGTGCCCATGGCTACAACAGATATGAAGTCATCAGCACTGGGAAAGAGACAGTGTTGGTCTAGTGGGAACAAGAGATTTATTCCCATTGTATTGGTGGAGTACATGTTTAAAAAAAACTAGATTGAACCTTCATAGTCTACGACTTTCAAGTAAACTATATAGCACGTGCAACAAACAACACAAAAAGGATTGTCCAGCTTAATTGTGGTATAATAATGTTATGTGGCATGTTTCATATGTTCATTATTTTTTAAATCAATACATTTTTTTACTCAGAGGCTGAAACATATCCTGACTTAACTTTCCAAACGGATAAGGGATTGTTTCAGTGTGTATAAAGGCCACTTTACAGAGGCCAATTATTGGGGCAGTTATCAATATGGAGTATTTCTAGGAAAGTTTGTTCCAAACAACTGCCCTGTGTAAAGGTGCTGCCGATCACCTGAGACGCACCACTCTTACTGAACTATTTACCAAGAACATTATTGCCAGCCTATGGTTCTGTTGAGAGACTTTAGAAAGATAGAGAGAAGAAGGCCTACAACCTTCATCATTGCTGTTGTCCATATGTGGTTATTGGAGAGGTTATGTACTATGATCTACTGTACTTGGAACTGTGCCTTATTACTGTTGAATGTACTACAACTTCCTGTAATGTACTTACCTTCCCTGCTGTGGCATGGCCACCATAACTCAGTTGTTGTAGCAACCAGCCCGCTGATAGACTATCAGGGAACAGAGATGCCAGGCCATTGATACTCAGCGCTGGCATCATGTGCCTCCTGCCATAGGGCTATTTAAGCAGGCAACTGCTGGTCACAATTGCCTGTGATTGGTCTTCTTAGCCTCACTAGGATCCTTGGTATTCTGACTTTTGTATTGTCCCTGACCTTGATCCTAACTGCCAATTATTCGTCTGACATTATCTCCTGGCACTAAGGCCTCTTTCACACTAGCGTTAGCACGGATCCGGCACCTAAAGGGTGCCAACGGATCCGTGCTAACGCTATACATGTGTGGAGCCGGAGCAGCGCTCCGGCCCCACACGTTAACATGGAACAAGACACAGACATACACACATACATACATACATACAGACATACACACATACATACTCACATACTCCAGGGACGCCGGCAGAACGTCTTCAACGTGCCTCCTGCGCGCAGTGATGACGATTCCCCACAGCGCCCTCTGCTGGCGCAGTGGGGAAACGTCATAGCTGCGCGCAGGAGGCGCGTGAAGACATGCTGCCGGCGTCCCTGGAGTATGTGAGTATGTATGTGTGTATGTCTGTATGTCTGTATGTGTGTATGTCTGTATGTATGTATTTATGTATGTGTCTGTAGCCGGATCCGGAATGATCCCCCATTGCAAATCAATGGAGGACAGATCCGGATTACTGGTGTGTCCACACCAAACGGATCCGTCCCCATTGACTTGCATTGGGGGTCATTCCAGATCCGTCTTGGTGCGGATCCCTGACCGGAGAGCAAACCGCAGCATGCTGCGGTTTGTTCTCCGGTCTGAAGACGGAACGGAATGCTTTCAGGAGCATTCCATTGTCTTCAGTTCAGTTTTGTCCCCATTGACAATGAATGGGGACAAAACTGAAGCGTTTTATTCCGGTATTGAGCCCCTATGACGGAACTCAATACCGGAATTTTAAAACGCTAGTGTGAAAGTAGCCTTACCCTGATTGTGTTTGTATTATGTGTTGGTTCTGATGTATCCCTGTGGTTTGGACTCTGACTTGATTTTGACTTAGCTTTGGATTCTGATCCGGTCCTGGTTTGCCCGTTTGCTTTTTGACCTGTTTCTGTTTGATTACTCTTTTGTTTCACTAGGTTAAAGGAAATCTGTCACGTGGATTAACAATGTGAAAGTAAACCTATTGCCATGTACAATAAAATACCTTCTTTCTTGCTGTACCCTTCATTCTTCATTTCTGTCTTTCATTTTCACATAAATTCACTTTTTCATTTATGCAAATTAGTCAGTAAGGTGCCCAGAGGGGCGTTACTATCTTTCTACGGTGCCCAGAACGCCCCCTCTTCCTTCCATCAGAGCCCAAGCACGCCTCTCTAGGACCGAACTACCTGCCCACACCAGCACTGTTGAACACCCCCCTCCCCCCGCTACATCATTGAGACAATGTAACTCCACCCACATATGCCTCCTACAACGCCCCACATATGCTTCATCCAAGCTGTCTACAAGTGGCACGCGCTTCTTCCCTCAGCTGGATGCGAACAGCTCTCTAAAAACGTCACTGGGCTCGGCGCATGCCCAGTGACACATTTTAAGCTGTTGCCCTTTGAGGCATCTGCATCGCGCAGGCAGTCTGCGGTACTGTGCCTGCATGAGATTTCTCGGCATTGGATGAAACATATGTGGGCGGAGTTACATCGCCTCAATGACGTAGCGGGGGGGAGGCGTTCAACAGTGCTGAAGTGTGCGGGTAGTTCAGACCTGGAGAGGCGTTCTTGGGCTCTGATGGAAGGCAGGTTGGGCACTGAAGGGGCGTTCCTGGGGACCACAGAAAAATTAATAAGGCCCCACACTGACTAATTTGCAAAATACAAAAAGTGGATTTACGCAAAAATGAAAGACAGAAACGAAGAATGAAGGGTACATCAAGAAAGAAGGTATTTTATTGTACATGGCAATAGGTTTAATTTCATATTGGTACTTCATGTGACAGATTTCCTTTAAGGCCGCAGCACCTAGTTAAGTTAGGGACCGTCACCAAGTTGGCAGCTGCCATTTAGATTGGATCATCCAAGTTGGTAGGGACAGTAGTGCGGATGGAGCACAGGACTGCACTGTTTCCTACCCTATGTCATAATCCTACTCTGCACTTTAGCAAATAGAGACTTATCTATTGATATCTACTGGCCTGGTTACTGACTCCTTCACCATCCGCCAGCCACTTCATCCACACTCCTGCCTGGCACCCCAACTACCACCAGACAGAAGCCCCAATACCAGGGTGTGCCCTGTGGGAAGAAAGGGTGTGCCCTCCAGTCACCGCATGGCCACAGGGAGAGCTCCCTCCTCCACGCACTCCCCAGCGGATTGCTGCAGCTGCACACCACCAGCATTGAGAATCCAAGCATACATCTGTTCAGAACAGAGTAAGGAGCGTAAGCCATTGCCAGATACTGCTATTGGCGGCTTTTCTTCCCTGAGAGCATTTCATACACAATAGAAGGTCAGCTTTTATTAATTTAATGTGCATGGCCACTTTAATTGAGATTTTTTTTTTAATCTAGGCTGACCCTTAAAAAGCTCATCAGCTGCATATGGCCATATTTTTTGCTTCTCAATGTAAACAAAATGATAGCATCCACTAGCTGCAAGAAGACATTTTGAGCTTAGTGAGGGATTGAAAAATTTTAAAAAAATATTTTTCAACATTTGTGTAACCTTTTGTAACGCAAATCATTTAACTCTATGCAGCATTTTATTGTTTTTTTCTTTGGAGAATCATACTAAATATTTTAATACCATGTAACAAATATTTTACAGACTGTACCTCTTTAGAGTGTTTTAGCATTGGATTGCACTATTCAACTTTTATGCACTTATTGAACACTAAACCAGATAATTGCTATATGACTTCTGAAAATAGCTGAGCGCCAATTCAACTATTATTGGAGGTCCCGCAGCAGACAATAGAGAGGATGTCATGCATGTACAGTGTGCTGTGTAAGATCCTGTAGTTGCTGTGCCATACCAAGCTCATCACATAAATACAAACCAGAACCAAGCTCTTTACATAAATACAGCAACTGAACCAAACTCCTTACATAAATACATCACTAGGACCAAGCTCAGTATATACAATGCATTCCAAAAGTCTTCAGACCCTTTTACTTTTTTCACATTTTTGTTGAGGCCTTCAATTCCCCATAATTCCCCTAATGTAAAAAATGAAAATCAGGCATCATATAGTACATGGCAATCTCTTTCTAACAAAGCTAGAACCAGCCCTGTACCTGACATGGATCCAGAGATCTCCCCATTCATTGCTCTGCTAGATTTACATCAAGCTGACAGCTCAAGGGGAGTGTCTTTTTCTGCTACAGCTAAGGGGGCGTGTCTCAGCTCTCCCTATCACAGCTCAGGAGGCAGTTGAAGGATGAAACTGAGCATGTGCGGTGTCACGAACCAGCAGGTGTGAACCCACTGTGCCTCGTGCCCTACCTCCTCTAAGGGCGTTGTCTAAGTGAACCCCTCGATCTTCACAATACCCCTGATGGTGGGGATAGACTTTCCGTGGAGAACACCAGGTCGCTACCTCTTAAGGAGGGTTGGAACACGAGGCAGCTGTCCTGGCGGACCAGAAGGTACCTGCGGAGGTACCAGAGGTACAGAGTAGTCAGAAGGCCGGGTCGTTACCAGGAGCAACAATGCAGGACCAAAGGATGAGGCAGAGGTGAAGTCAGACAGGCAATGGGTCAGGGCAGGTGGCACAGGTACAAGTCAGGCAATCCAGGTTGGCAACGAGAGAGTCAATGCAGGCAGGGATCAGACGGGTAGCGGAGTCAGGAACACAAACAGGAACAAGCACAACCAAAGGCAAGACAAAGGACCTTGACACTGAGGCATCTGGGAAGAGGGCTGAGCTACTTATATATGAGCAGGTGGATTAGGGTTGGTCAACAAGGTCACATGATCCAACCCACACGTTCCAACATGCGCCGGCCCAGAGGGAATGATGCAAGGAACAAGCAGCAGGGCTAAATGGAAACTGTGGAGCGGATTCTGAAACAGCACTACACAGACAGGGCCCAGAACTGCAGCAGTGGAATGAGAAGTATAGGCAGCAGATCACCGCTGAACACGGTGCCCAGGACCGAGCTGGTAAGCAGGGGAACAGCGGCGCACAGCAGCCACTGTTACATGCGGCCTTCTCAGTGAGCAGGACAAAGAAATAAGAAAAAGAACGAAAAGCAGGTGGCATTATCCAGATACATTTTATTGAATAACTGAATTGCTATGCAAAATTTTTAATTACATGCAATTAGAAAAGTATTCAGATCCAAGTACTGGTTTTAAAACTGTAGATTTTCGTGGGACAACCCCTTTAATAAAAAAATGAAAATATAATTTATTAAAAAGGAAAAACTAACATTTTTGCATTAACATAAGTATTCAGACTCTTTGCAATCACTTGAAACCCATTTCTCTTGATCATCTTTGAGATGTCTCTACACCTTGATTGGAGTCCGCCTGCGATAATGGCAGAGTGGCCAGAGAGAAGCCTCTTAGTAAAAGACACATGAAAGTTTGCACAAAAAAACACCTAAAATACTCTTCAGACTGTGATAAACGATTCTATGGTCTGATGAAATCAAGAATGAACTTTTTGGCCTTGATTCTAAGGGTCATGCTTGGCCAAAACCAGGTACTGCACAATAACATCTCTACAGTGAAGCATGGTCATGGCAGCATCATGTTGCGAAGATGTTTTTCAGTGGCTGGGGCAGGAAGACTGGTCAAAGTTGGGGGAAGTTAATAGAGCAAAGTACATTGATATTTTAAATAAAAACCTTATCCAGTGTGCTCTAGACCTCAAACTGGGCTAAAGGTTTACCTTTAAACAAGACAATGACCCTAAGCACACAGAAAAGACAACACAGGAGTGGCTTAGGGACAACTCTGTGAATGTCCTTGAGTGACCGAGCCAGAGCCCTGACTTGAATCCAATCAAAAAAATTTAACAATCTGTGTTCACTTTGTCTTTATGGGGTATGGAGTACAGAATGATGGGGAACATTTTTTTAACTAAAGTTTTGATTTTTTTATTTTAACACAAGGGTTTGAAGACTTTCTGAATGCACTATATATACATCATCAATACAGATACCATTTGTACAGTCAGGTTAGCCCTTGCCATATAAGTTTTTACAGTGTGAAACTCCCAGTATAGGCCATACTATAAAGGTATGCTAGAAATTGTTTCACAAAAGAGAATGTTAACTTACCACCCATTAGTACTCTGTAGACTATATGAGTGACTGCAGCACTGATCAGTCACAGTTAAATAGAATAAACATTTAAATTTAGTGTCTTACAGGTGACGTCTCCTCCAGAGTAACTATCCATCCCTATCAGACCAGCAGCCACTACTCGTCTGTATAGTTTGACACCCATATGTCTTCAGTTTTTCGCTTTACCAACACTTCTGCACCCTACGTACTAACACAAACAAATACTATGCTTCTGAAAATAAAATGCCAAACACAGTGCCCCTGCTGGTAATGCCCCCTGTAGATAGTGCCACACATTCTGTGCCCCCATATATAGTGCCATACCCTCTGTGCCCCCTGTATATATTGATTCATGCTCTGCGCCTCCTGCATATAGTGCCACATGCACTGTGCCCCTGGATATAGTGCAAAGTTATGTGCCACCTTTATATAGTGCCTCCTGATCTATGTCTCCATGCTCTAGGCCCAGACACCTTACAGTAGCTCCTTACAGTGCCTCTTGCTCTGTACCCTCTATAGCGCCTCTTAATTTTTGCCCTCTATAGTGCTGGTGCCTCTTTTTCTTTTCCCTGTGCTGTGTCCCAAAGGGCCTCTTGCTCTGTGCTCACATAGTGTGCCTTCAGATTGGGCTCCCATAGTGCCTCATGCTCTGTGTCGCCATAGTGCCTCATGCTGTGTGCCTCCATAGTCTGCCTCTTCTCTGTGCCCATATATGCAGTGCACACACTGTATAATACTGACCTTTCCCCATCCATCCTCCAGCTATACAGTCCTGGCTTCTTCTGACCAGGCCTGGAGCTGTGTAACATTGCAGGGAGTGCAAAGCCATCATTGTGCCGCATGCATCACAACAAAGTGCTGAATGGAAGGGCAGGGAACATACAGCTGCCAGTGGTGAGGCAAATGCTCAATTATGTCTGCATCCTTTGGACACAGATATAATAAAGTGCAGGGTCGCCTGTACACCAGGTAAATTGACCGGACACCCAAGATAGGGGACCGATGTCTGGCACCCCCTTCATGAGTGAAGGGTAGTGTTCGCAGTGTGGCCACAGAGGTAGCACAACCCCTAAGGCCAGCCCTGCATCTATCAGAAGCATCCATTGAGAGTATACATCATAAAATCATCAAACACATGAAAACACAATAAATAAAATGAATTATTTTTTTTTTTACTTTAAAATACTGTAACAACATTCACAAAGGAAAATGTACATTTCCTTAGAGGACTGAATCAGTGGTTTGTGGAAATAATGATAAACCTAGGGGATGAGAAGCTTTGCTCAGCATATTAATTGTAATTCATTAGTAAAATAATCTGCCAGACAAAAACTCTGAGGTGAAATTGGCTGCATTTTTAAATATCTTAAAGGGCATCTGTCAGCAGATTATTAGTTGTGAAACTGGTTGACCTCTTGCATGTACACTTGGCAGCTGAAGACATCTTTGTTGGTCTCATGTTCATATATGTCCACATTGCTGAGAAAAATGATGTTTTAATATATGCAAGTTAGCCTCTAGGAGCAACAGGGACATTGCTGTTACACCTAGAGGCTCTGCTTTCTCGCAACTGCCGCTGTCTCTCCTCTTTGATTGAATGGGTCAGGCACATATGAACACTGTAAACGTCAGCAAGGTCATTGTTGTTAATTAGAAATCCCCTAAATGTCCCACAGCATCCCAATGGGTTCAATAATTAACTCATAGGAGGGCCTATTCTTGACTCAATGCTGCCATCTTAATGCAAGTACCAGTTTTTCTCAGAATGTGACTTAACATATCCATATCTGTTTTGTGGATGCAAACTGATGTGTGACCATGTTTTTTCACTGTTAATCGGCTTTTTTTTTGCACCAGAAAAAAGCAGAAACCATTTTTAAGCAATATTTTAAACCGTTTTCTATGAAATGGATCAATCAAAAATGGGCAGAAAGTGTAGAGCATGTCCGTGACTTTCACAGATCCATAGATTTGGTCTGCAAAACAGATTAAAGAAGTGCATGTCTTCATTGTGGTCATTGGCAAAAAAGGAGCTTGCTAATTAATGGATGTGTGTGTTGTCCATGGAGAAAACAGATGCGTGACTAAGCATTAGACGAAGCTAGAGTGACCTTTAGAAGAAGGGAAGTTTGAGGGAAACTTAAGGTGGATTTACACATGGCAGTGAACACTTCATTCCCAACAGTTGGCTGCTCATTCAGTGGGGGTGAAGCATTTACATGCGGCGATCACCTCCATAGTATGAGAAGGAGGAATGGCTATTGCGATCTCTCGTCCTCATACAGCTGCATTGTTGCATTGTTTCTGGGCAGCAGATCACTGTTTAGACAGCAAGATCTGTCTGCTGCCCAGAAATTATAATTATCAGGTTATTGGTTTCACCTTTACACAGGAAGATTGTCAGGAACGAGCATTTGCAGGAACATTAGTTCCCGATAATCTGCCCGATTATCTGCAAGTCTAGATACACCTTTAGACATTTAATTCAGTCTTTATTGACCAGGCAAGATTCAGGTATATACCAATTTAATTGTGACTAACAGGTTTAATATACAGGATGAGGCAAAAGTCTGGACACATCCTTTTAACCGGTGTAATTTGTAGGAAAAGGCCTTCCAATGTTATTTGGCGTTGGAAAACTTTTCTGGCGCTCTTTTCAAATCAGGTGAGCGATATTGTGTATTGCGTAATATGGTGAATGGCGAATCTTTCTATGCTGTGAAGAAATATCAACTGTGGTTCTTCAGTGTGTTCACGATGGCTTGATTAAATGTTAAACCCACGGCCTCCAGTAGAATCGTTACACATATCGTGTAATGCACGTTAGAAAACGCTTAACACCTAAACAGTGGATAAATTGTCAAAATTGACACTTCCAGTGGATTTCTAAGTAAATTGTAGCCAAGAATAATACATCACATCAACCTCTTCCCATTGGAAAACCCTGAGCAAAATTCAATATGGCAGATTTCAAAATGGTTGCTGTAAACTATGTATAAACTATGGGAATGGCTAATGGATCTATATCTCTTGGGACAAATAGGCTCAGGGTACCAGACATATATTAGAGGACTTTCTCTCAAAAAACAATGATTACATGTTAAAGAGTTATGTTATGACTGATGTGACAATGGCACCACTTCTGACCCAGAGGTGATCTGGGATTTGTAACACTGCCCTATTCACTTGACTGCCACTGATATACAGTACAGACCAAATGTTTGGACACTCCTTCTCATTCAAAGAGTTTTCTGTATTTTCATGACTATGAAAATTGTAGATTCACACTGAAGGCATCAAAACTATGAATTAACACATGTGGAATTATATACTTAACAAAAAAGCGTGAAACAACTGAAAATATGTCTTATATTCTAGGTTCTTCAAAGTAGCCACCTTTTGCTTTGATTACTGCTTTGCACACTCTTGGCATTCTCTTGATGAGCTTCAAGAGGTAGTCACCTGAAATGGTATTCCAACAGTCTTGAAAGAGTTCCCAGAGATCCTTAGCACTTGTTGGCCGTTTTGCCTTCACTCTGCGGTCCAGCTCACCCCAAACCATCTCGATTGGGTTTGGGTCACCAGGTCTGGTGTGGAGGCCAGGTCATCTGGCGTGGCACCCCATCACTCTCCTTCTTGGTCAAATAGCCCTTACACAGCCTGGAGGTATGTTTGGGGTCATTGTCCTGTTGATAAATAAATGTTGGTCCAACTAAACGCAAACCGGATGGAATAGCATGCCGCTGCAAGATGCTGTGGTAGCCATGCTGGTTCAGTCGGCCTTCAATTTTGAATAAATCCCCAACAGTGTCACCAGCAAAGCACTCCCACACCATCACACCTCCTCCTCCATGCTTCACGGTGGGAACCAGGCATGTAGAGTACATCCGTTCACCTTTTCTGCGTCGCACAAAGACACGGTGGTTGGAACCAAAGATCTCAAATTTGGACTCATCAGACCAAAGCACAGATTTTAAACTGGTCTAATGTCTATTCCTTGTGTTCTTTAGCCCAAACAAGTCTCTTCTGCTTGTTGCCTGTCCTTAGCAGTGGTTTCCTAGCAGCTATTTTACCATGAAGGCCTGCTGCACACAGTCTCCTCTTAACAGTTGTTGTAGAGATGTGTCTGCTGCTAGAACTCTGTGTGGCATTGACCTGGTCTCTAATCTGAGCTGCTGTTAACCTGCGATTTCTGAGGCTGGTGACTCGGATGAACTTATCCTCCGCAGTAGAGGTGACTCTTGCTCTTCCTTTCCTGGGGCGGTCCTCATGTCAGACAGTTTCTTTGTAGCGCTTGATGGTTTTTGTGACTGCACTTGGGGACACTTTCAAAGTTTTCCCAATTTTTCGGACTGATTGACCTTCATTTTTTAAAGTAATGATGGCCACTCATTTTTCTTTACTTAGCTGCTTTTTTCTTGCCATAATACAAATTCTAACAGTCTATTTAGTAGGACTAGCAGCTGTGTATCCACCTGACTTCTGCTCAACACAACTCATGGTCCCAACCCCATTTATATGGCAAGAAATCCCACTTATTAAACCTGACAGGGCACACCTGTGAAGTGAAAACCATTTCAGGTGACTACTTCTTGAAGCTCCTCAAGAGAATGCCAAAAGTGTGCAAAGCAGTAATCAAAGCAAAAGGTGGCTACTTTGAAGAACCTAGAATATAAGACATATTTACAGCTGATTCACACTTTTTTGTTAAGTATATAATTCCACATGTGTTAATTCATAGTTCACTCGAGTGAAACCCTTTGTGACTGAAGGATCCATGTTTTTCGACAACTGTTGGAAAATGTTTGTTTTTTTTTCCTCAGTAAGAGACAGACTGAGCTAACAGCTTTCAGAATTCTAACAGACAGTGTTCTACCTGGGGGATTAATCTGATCAGATCCATTTGTTGTGGTCAGGAAAGAGTTTAAGCACCATAAGATTGTATTTGCAGTTGCCTCACTTGGGGTTTCGTTTTTTTTTATTATTGTCTAGACATAAAACGAGTGAAGGTTGTTTTCTTTTGTCTTTCATTCTAATGTTGATGTATTCGGTGTCAGCATTTCAGCTGACACCAGTCACATCTTTTTAGTCATTATGATGTATTACAGTGTTCTACATTCAACAGTTGAGCTGATCAATTCCAGCTCAGGAATATATCATCATGTTCTGATCCTTAAGAATATCCAGATAACGGCAATGACTTTTCTACACTCACCAGTCTCATGTGTCTTATGATACTTGGCCAAATTTTCTTAGTTTTTTTTACTTTTTTTGTGCAGCAACTAGTAGTCCTTCAGTAACGTATCCACCACCTACAGGTTACAAAGTAAACCTACAAGGCATAATGATCAGACATGAAGATTATTTCTTAGTACTATGTAAAGATTTTGCTACTGTATATACAGACACATTGCCAGAAACATACAATCTTGTCACATGGCTTTTTGGTAGATCAGGGGTCAGCAACTACAAATCCCAACATGCTCCATTCATGTCTATGGGAGTTCAGAGAACAGCCATGCAAGTGTGCTTGCTGAGTAGGGTGGCCAGAAGTCCGGTTTTAGGCCGGACAGTCCGTTTTTAGTAGCGCACACTCAGACAGCAGCATTGTGCTGTCTGAGCGTGAGCTTCAGCAACTGACTGAGCCTTCTCTCTCCCCCAGTCAGTCACTAGAGCACGCAGACATGGCTCCTTGTGGTTGACTGAGGGGGAGAGAAGCACCCCAGCTGCCCCCAGCTCACTTTCCATTCAGAAAATTCTTCCCTCTCCTACCCCCGTTTTTTACCTGCAGGCGATGGGGACGTGGCTTCATGGACCCGGGGGTGTAGTTTATCCGTTTGTGGATGTGGCTGGTGAGGTCCGGCTTTCTGGGGTGAAGCCAGTGGCCACCCTAATGCTGAGATTGCTGTCCCCTGTGATAGATAGATCATATGTTCACTGTCATAGTTATTTAGAGGTAATAATGTAGCACTCCCACTATTGTAAACTACACATATACTTGTTCTCACTTACATATACCATATGTATGCAGATAGAATTAGGCTGCTTTCACATGTCAGTGTTTGCTCAGTGATTTTCATCAGAGATTGTGAACTAAAACCAGAAGCGAATCCTATACAAAGATTAGGTAATGGAAAGATTTGTGCCTGTCCTTTGTTTTTGACCCGAACTTGGTTTTGTCTCAAAATGACTGATAGAAATCACTGACCAAAATATTGATTTGCGAATTATTATTATTATTATTATTTATTATTAAAGCGCCATTCATTCCACAGCGCTGTACATGTTAAAAGGGGTTTACATACATAGTCTAGACAATTGCTCTAGGACAAACAAGTTACAGACTGGTACAGAAGGAGAGAGGGCCCTGCCCGTGAAGGCTTACAATCTATGCGGTATGGGAGGACACAGTAGGTGAGGGTAAAGCTGGTCATGGCAGTGTAGCAGCAGCAGGGTCACAGGTTGTAGGCTTGTCTGAAGAGGTGGGTTTTCAGATTTCTTTTGAAGGATTCCACTGTAGGTAAGAGTCTGATATGTTGGGGTACAGAGTTCCAGAGTATTGGGGCTGCGCGGGAGAAATCCTGGAGGCGATTGTGTGAAGAGTTGATAAGAGTGGAGGAGAGAAGGAGGTCTTGTGAGGATCGGAGATTACGTGTGGGGATGTATCGGGAGAGTAGTTCTGAGATGTAGGGAGGGGATAGGTTGTGGACGGCCTTGTATGTATTTGTTAGTATTTTAAACTGAATTCTCTGGGGAATGGGGAGCCAGTGAAGGGATTGGCAAAGGGGAGAGGCAGAGGAGTAACCGGGTGAGAG
Organism: Rhinella marina; assembly: GCA_900303285.1. Taxonomy (NCBI): domain Eukaryota; kingdom Metazoa; phylum Chordata; class Amphibia; order Anura; family Bufonidae; genus Rhinella; species Rhinella marina. The sequence continues at coordinate 39,244 of ONZH01013845.1, forward strand.
GTGGATTAGTCGGGCAGCAGAGTTGAGGATAGATTGGAGGGGGGCTAGGGTGCTAGATGGAAGGCCACAGAGGAGAATGTTGCAGTAGTCTAGGCGGGAGATGATGAGGGCATGTATTAGTACTTTGGCAGACTCATAGTTGAGGAACGCACGGATACGGGAGATATTTTTGAGTTGGAGGCGGCAGGTGGTGGAAAGGGCTTGGATGTGTGGTCTGAAGGAGAGTGCAGAATCCAAGGTCACTCCAAGGCAGCGGACCTGTTTAACGGGGGAGAGTGTGTAGTCGTTGATGGTGATAGATAGGTCTGTTGGGAGGGCTGTGCAAGATGGTGGAAAGATGATAAATTCTGTTTTATCCATGTTAAGTTTTAGAAAGCGTGAGGAAAAGAAAGAGGATATTGAAGATAGGCATTGTGGGACTCTGGATAGTAAGGTGGTGATGTCTGGACCAGAGAGGTAGATTTGTGTGTCATCAGCATAAAAGTGATACTGAAAGCCATGGGACTCTATGAGCTGTCCCAGGCCAAAGGTATAGATAGAGAAGAGCAGGGGACCTAGGACTGAGCCTTGTGGGACACCAACAGAGAGGGAATGGGAGGAGGAGGTGGCGTGAGAGTGGCAGACGCTAAATGTCCGGTCGGTGAGGTATGATGTAATCCATGAGAGGGCCAGGTCAGTGATGCCAAGAGACGAGAGAGTTTGTAGTAGAAGGGAGTGGTCGACGGTGTCAAAGGCAGAGGACAGGTCAAGGAGGAGGAGAACAGAGTAATGAATCAGGCCTTACCATAGTAAATGAACAACAAACAGAGACTTTGAGGTTTAGGCCTCATGTACATGAATGTATCCATAGTGCGGTCCACAAACAATGGATCCACAAAATAAATATATGGATATCGTCCATGGGCATTCTGCAATTCACTTCCATCAATAGAAATGGCTATTTTTGTCTGTAAAACAGACAAGAATAGGACATGTTATCTAATTTGTGGAACAGCCACACAAATGACATCTGTGTGCCCCTTTTCATTTTGCAGACCTCATAGAAATGAATGGGAAGAGCTTCCGACCTGGAAAGAATGCGGATCGGACATGGATCCCAAATGCCGCCGTGTGCATGAGGCCTTACTCAGTGTAGGTCATTGTTGTTACTAGGTATTGTCATTTTTAATTTGAGGCTTACCTACACAGTAGATGTCAGAATATTCATAAATAAAATTCCAGCATATTCACTTGAGTCAGAAATCAAGACCACAGCAAGGATCCACAGCATGCTCATGCCCAGATAATCCAGAAATACAAGCAATAGGATCCAGCGTGTAAATAAATTCCAAAATGTATTGAAGTAAATGCATTACTGCACCACCTACCAATGCTCTACGAATATGGGACTGTGAGGCAGTGACAGGCCTCACGCTTCATAGAGGTCTGGAGGGGGTGGATGTTTCAGTCCACATCCCTATTCCACCACAGGTGAGGCCACCTGAGTGTAATTACTGCTGTGATAAACCAGCCCTCAGTGTCAGTTAGAGAGAGAGAGGGCCACAGGGAACAGACCTGGAGAGGGCCCGTGTGGTCCCAGCCAGCAGGGCTGGGGGGGGCCACAAGGCTGAGGAAGCCTGAGAGGAAGGCTGGGGCCTGAGGTCAAGCCGGGCTTGGTCCAGCCGAGGCTGAGGGGCCACAAGGCTCAGTGTAGCCTGGAAGTTTGGGGGGCCCAGTGACCCTAGGAGAAGAGGGTCACACAGTCATAGTCAGAAGGACTATTGGACCATCTCCCCCCAAAGGTACGGTTGGAGTCACAGCCAGGAGGCTGCTGGACTGAACGGCTGAGGAAGCCGCACTTAAAAGCTGTGTGTGAACAGTGTATGTATTTAGGCGAGTTAGCTGAACTATGTTTAGTCAGAGCCCAGCCGGGCAGGTGTTGTTTTTATGATTTGTTTTGGTGTGCTGGTGCCAATAAAACTGAGTTGGACCTGAAAATCCCTGTGTTTTGAAGATATTGTATGATGTCGACCCCCTGAGAGGATACGATCCCTTACAGGGACACTCCAATTTTTATTAGTCAGGGATGCAAAGTAGTCACATTTCACTAGTTACATTTCACTTAAAGGATTCCACTAAGGCGCAATTTGCAGTCCCCAATACACGGGCAACATCCTTGTGGATTCCGAAGATGGATCCAGACCCATTCAACTTGAATAGGTCTATGATCCGTCTGCACCACAAAAAATGTTGTATTTTCTTGCAGTGCAGAGGCACTCCATAGTGCTTACGTGGGGTTCTGTGCCTCTGTTCCACACCGGACCTTCCGGATTGCACACCCATTGAAGTGAACGGGTGTTTGTGGGCCACAATATGGGCATGGCTGGGCTATAGCCGTGTGCATGAGCCCTGAGTGTAATACAGAATCCGTTGTTTATCTAATTTCATGCACATTATGCGCCAAATCATATGTAGGTAGTATGCCTAGACCAGTGATGGCTAACCTCCGGCACTCCAACTGTGGTGAAACTACGACTCCCAGCATGCTCCATTCATTTCTGTGGAGTACTCAGAATAGCCAAGCAAGTGTACATCTTGGGAGTTGTTTTACCACAGCTGGGGTGCCAGAGGTTAGTCATCACAGGCCTATTCAGTTAATAGTGTGGTTACTGGAACATCTTAATGGTATCTCTGGGATTGATAATTGTAATATTTCTGGGGCCTCCAGACGAAATGCTATTAAGTTAGTGAAAGAACCCCCCAGAGGATGAAATATTAAAAATCACTCCCTGAATAGGGAGGTGTATTGGATCATGACTCTAAATACATGTGCTCCTCTGGGGTCAAACTACTTCAAGGATCTTACTGTATGTTCCATTATTGAGCAAATTGAGTCCATATTTATCATGATATGAATTGATTATTTTGTGGGCATATGTATAATCATTAACATAAATACATATACAGAACATAGTTTAATGGAAAAACGTACATAGCTATATGCAATATATTGGGGTTATGGTAATATGCTCAATGTTGCAATCCGTGTCTCTAGTTTCATTTTTTTACCAATCCACTTTGAATTTTGTTTCCAACTACATGACCCAGCAGCCTAGTGAGGTATTCACACATGTGTACATTATTAGATTATTTAGCTGGATTGGTCATGTGGTCCAGGAGGGGATTTGTTTTCTAATAGATTTACCTCAATATATTTTTGTAATACTGGATATGGTGGCTCTCTTGTGCTGCTCAATATGGGTGGTGCACTAACTACAATGGATCCACCCAATTCCAAAGTATAATGTAGTAGGTTGTAGTGGTAGAAAAGCACTCTATATCTGGAATATATGTCACTTGCTTTATTTGTAAAAAAATATCGATCAATAAACATCAATATAACATTAATAACAACATCACCTAAAATATATTAAAATAGTTCAGCATCAAATCATGAGAAAAAAAAAAATTAAACAACAATATTGTCTTTTAGTTGCACCTGTCCGCGATAGGACAACTGGTATGCTAGTATAGGACAATATGTAATTTGATAGTCCTACTTAACATAGAATAAGCTGCTTTGGTATGAGTCTCTTTGTTTTGAGAATAAGCCCCTTTATTTTAGCAAATAAGCCCCTTTTCCTAATATTAGTAATTTATTCGGTTAAAAGTCCTCCAGGGTGTATACTAAACATGGATCTTGAGTCCAGTAATAATCAGCGCTAATAGTATGGGGTATTTAATGCAGTAGTAGTATTAGTAATTTCAGCTTACTTACTGCTTGATGTCTTCACCACTGTGGCGTCCCACGTGGTATAGTGTACTCACCCCCTAAGCGCGTCATTCAAAAACATTGTATGATTCAGAAGCCCTGGTTGATTGGTGTCTGTCGGCATCCAAATGTAGATACCGCGCTCCGTGCGGCTTCTCCCTCCGGACGCTGCCGTGATCTCGCGAGATGTAATCAATGCACCGCAATATCACTGGATGGTTCGCTCCATATACCTGTTCACCGAGCGATACTAGTGATGGTTTTTGGAAGTGAGGATATTATCCAAGTGGTTCAAGATGATCCTAGATTTTCAGTATTGATGAAGTGGGTATTTGAGTGGGTTCCTCTTTCATATTCACCAGATGCGTTTCGAAGTCTCTCTACTTCTTCCTCAAGGAAGAAGTAGAGAGACTTCGAAACGCGTCTGGTGAATATGAAAGAGGAACCTCAAGGAAGAAGTAGAGAGACTTCGAAACGCGTCTGGTGAATATGAAAGAGGAACCCACTCAAATACCCACTTCATCAATACTGAAAATCTAGGATCATCTTGAACCACTTGGATAATATCCTCACTTCCAAAAACCATCACTAGTATCGCTCGGTGAACAGGTATATGGAGCGAACCATCCAGTGATATTGCGGTGCATTGATTACATCTCGCGAGATCACGGCAGCGTCCGGAGGGAGAAGCCGCACGGAGCGCGGTATCTACATTTGGATGCCGACAGACACCAATCAACCAGGGCTTCTGAATCATACAATGTTTTTGAATGACGCGCTTAGGGGGTGAGTACACTATACCACGTGGGACGCCACAGTGGTGAAGACCTCAAGCAGTAAGTAAGCTGAAATTACTAATACTACTACTGCATTAAATACCCTATACTATTAGCGCTGATTATTACTGGACTCAAGATCCATGTTTAGTATACACCCTGGAGGACTTTTAACCGAATAAATTACTAATATTAGGAAAAGGGGCTTATTTGCTAAAATAAAGGGGCTTATTCTCAAAACAAAGAGACTCATACCAAAGCAGCTTATTCTATGTTAAGTAGGACTATCAAATTACATATTGTCCTATACTAGCATACCAGTTGTCCTATCGCGGACAGGTGCAACTAAAAGACAATATTGTTTAATTTTTTTTTTTTTTCTCATGATTTGATGCTGATCTATTTTAATATATTTTAGGTGATGTTTTATTAATGTTATATTGATGTTTATTGATATTTTTTTTACAAATAAAGCAAGTGACATATATTCCAGATATAGAGTGCTTTTCTACCACTACAACCTACTCAATATATTTTTGCATTGTATTTACATGCTGGATCCTGTTTCTTCTATTTCTAGATGTGAGAATGTCTCGTATTGATCCAAAATCGACTGTCAAACATATAATCCAACAGAACACGCTGATTCTCTTTGCTGTAGTGAACAAAAGCATAAAATAGTGCACCACTTCTCTGTAGTATTGTACAATATTGCAATTTGGCATTGTACACAATTTGGCATATGTACACTTTATGGATCAAAGATTACAGACTGCAACAAATAGTCGGAAGGCAGTTTCCTAAAATATGAGCTTGTATAGTTTAACCATAAGCGTGTTCTATCTCTTTATTGATCAAGAAATGCTTGACCAGCTTGCGCCACCAGCTCATGATCGAATATGCTTGAAATATGTAAACATCAGAGATCAGAAGTTTTGATTGTTGGAAGTCCAGCTGATAAGACAAAAGGGCAAAAGCTCCTTTGGCTGTGATCAGCTAAAATCCAATCAGCTAACACTCAACTGAATGCTTCTGCCCTTTCGTTATAGCATTTGGTGGGGATCTTAGCACCAAAACAAACAGCCTAGGATGTGGGTAAGGCCTGACGAAGCGCAAGACATTGTGTGTTATGTTATCCATATTCTAGACAACTTGTTTGGCTTTTGAAGAAAGAATAAAGAGCTGGATTTTGGAATTTAGTGAGTTCCGCTGTTTATTCTTTCTCTCCTTATATTACCACTAAAAATGTTTATTCTCTAGTCCATGAGAAAGGTACGTGATGTAAATTGTAGTGAAGATAATCTTTGTACTGGTGGCCATAGTTGGTCTAGGTCTGTTACTCAGCTGTGTCATGTGGCTGGTATTCTGACCCTCTAACTGACTTTTTTGTGAAGAGAAAGTCAGATTCTCTAGTCACTGAGACTGAACTAAGGGTTTCATAGCAGAGAATAGAGAAACTGACTTCCTGTCCACACATAAGATGCTGTGTCAGTTGCAGAATCAGAATGTCACTCACATGACCCAGCGGAGAATCAGAAGGAAGTGGACATTTAACAACTACAAGCATTGGTAAAAAGATTCCCTTCACCACAATTTACATCATGTACCTTTCTAACAGACCTGAGAGTAAACATTTTATGTGAGTACATCTTTAATAAAAATAACTGGAGGCCATAACAATTTAGGGAAAGTGAACTTTGCTCAGAAGCACCAAAATCCCAACCAAAAGTTAAAAAAACCTCTGCACTAAAGATTAAAGAAAAATAAGCAGATAACTAATATAGATAAAGCAAGCCCTTACGGTGGCCACACACATTAGATAGAGGTTGGTTGTTGATTGAACAGTTGAACAACTGTTGGTTGAACAATCATCTGGTAAATGGTCATTTCACAGACAAGGCCATACACATTTTAAGCTAGCCATACTCATTTAATAGCTGTCAGTCCAATGATCACTTGGCTGATGTATCTCCCGACTGAATCCCACATGTACATATGGTTAAGCCAAGCATGCATGTGTTATCAATGAAGTGAGTGGAGAAAGCCGCTGCAACTAGCTTATCTCCTGGGAGAACAAGAGGATCAAGCAAAAGTACTCACTTTGCCCAATACTTCTCTCCCCCAACATCATCTATTGAGGGGGAGTCGAGAGCTCCCCATACACATTAGACTGTTTGCCGAACCTGCGATTCTTGGTGGGTTCAGCAATCAATACACTATTGTGTACAGGGTCCATTAGTCCATACTGCACATTGAGATTTTTTACATAAAATAATAATAATGATGATATGGTCTGTAAAGTGCTGTGGAATATGTTGGTGTTATATAAGCAAGTAAAATAAATTAATGTGAGTTACAAAATAGCTAATGTAAATCGCTTTCTATGTTAAGCATGTTCAGTGAACTGTACAAAAGTGGAGCTGCACAGGTGGAGAGCAGTACAGTACATATAGTACTGCACTGTAGAGAAGCGCTACTGGACATTCCACCAGTGCTTGAACTTGAGAATTTCATCTCACGCTGATTGACCCCACTTGCCCCCAGTGTAAGACATACAGAGGTGTTTTAACAGTGAGATGCCTGCTATGATTGCATGGATCTTAATAATAAGCTATGACCTAAATTTCTCCCATTACTAACAAAGCTAGTGTAAAAAATGACATCCCCCATCAGCCAGTTACCCATACTACAGGTGTCAGAAGCTCTTGTGTTCTGCTGCTACCATAGTTTGACTTGTTGACAGCACCCATTCCTCAATGACTTCTGCTCATATAGCAGCTTGGCCTTTATTATGGAAAAAGGTTCATGTACAGTATATGCAATTTTCTAATAATGACAGTCTTATCCAACCCCAATTCCAAAAAAGTTGGTATGCTGTGGAAAATGTAAATAAAAACAAAATCCAGATTTTATAGACCCCTATTTTATTCACAATAAATCATATCAAATGCTGAAAGTGAGACATTTTACTATTTTATGAAAAAAATAACAATTTAGATCTTGATGGCAGGAATGCATCTCAAAAAGTTGGGACATGGTCATGTCTACCATCATGTAGCATTCTCTCTTTTAACAACAGTTTGTGAACTTCTGGGACATTAGGATACCAATTCCTGGAGTTTTAGAAGAGTAACAGTTCTGTGCCTTCTTTGTCATTACATGATGCAGCAAATGTCTTCTATTGGTGAAGGTGTTGTGATGGATGCAGTATATGGTTTAGCATTGTCTTATTGAAATATGTAAGGCCTTCCCTGAAAGAGACGCTGTCCGCATGGGATTGATAGTGCCGTTCCAGATATGTAAGCCACCCATGCCATAATGACTAATGCAACACCATACCATCAGAGATGCAGGCTTTTCAACTGTGTGCAGATAACAATCTGGATTGTCCCTCTCCTTGAATCCGCAGGACATGTCCATGGTTTCCCAAAATAATTTCACATTTTCACTTATCTGACCTGAGAACAGTTTTCAATTTTACCACATTCAATTTTCAATTAGCTTTGGCCCAGAGAAGATAGTGGTATTTCTGGATCGTCTTGACATGTGGCTTCTTTTTCGCATGATACAGCTTTAACGTGTATTTGTGGATTGCATGGCAAACTGTGTTCACAGACAATGATGTTCCTGAGCCCATGCAGTGATTTCCAGTACAAAATCATGACTGTATTTAATGCATTTCTGCCTGAGAGCCTGTAGATCACAAGCTTCCAATATTAAGCATCAGCTTTGTCCCTTGTGTCTCTGAATCTTTTGATGATACTATTTATGGTAAATGCTAGGATATTCAAAGTCATGGCAATTTTATGTGGAGGAACATTTTTCTGAAAGTGTTCCACAAATTTCAGGCACATTTTTTTGCAGATTGGCGAACCTCTGCTTATCTTTGCTTCTGAGAGACTTTGTTTTTTTTTATACTCGGTCATATGACTGAATTTGCTCCTCCAGCTGTTTTTTTCTTAGTACCATTTACCTTTCCAGCCTTTTGTTGCCCTGTCCCAACTTTCATGAAATGTGTTGCTGCCATGAATTTCTAAGTGAGCATCTGATGTGTGTCCTGCATTCTATCTAATATATAAAGCTGAGTGTATGTGTGTGTGTGTGTGTGTGTCCGCTAAAGGAATCCGCACTGCTGCAGCTACAATCACAAAATTTGGCACACATGTACATCAGGTGTCCGGCAAGGTTTTAGAACAGTTTTCAGCTCTCCAGGATGTACCGTTCTTGAGATATTCCCAAAAAAAAGCATTAGCCAATAGTAGCCTGGTCACATGACCCTTATCAGCCAATAGAAGCTCACAGGCACACATCACGTTTCTATGACAACCTAGCCAGTTCACTGCTGTAGGTCTGCATTAAAGAGGCAGAGCACTGTGGATGACAATGGTAAAGGGGTATTTTGGTTACCGTAAATATAACTTATGTTTTAGACTAATTCATCATCAATCATTACCTCATATAATGTAAATTTCACATATTTACCGTTCAGTAGTAATAAAAGATGTTTTCTTCCACTGCTACCCACCTTCCTCCTAAATTACCATGGCATCGAACTGTAATTCAGGTAGGATGACCAGACGTCCTCTTTTTCCCAGACATGTCCTACTTTTGGGACCTAAAAAAATGTCCGGGGGGAATTTCAAAATCGTCCGGGATTTTGTTCAACTGTCTCAAACTGTTTGAGGCAGTCGAACAAAATCATTTTAACTGTTAAAATGACCCGAACTTCCCTTTATTATTTTCCGTTATAACAGAAAATAATAGTTAAAATGGCCTTTAGGGGTTAAAAATAATAATAAAAAAAAAACTCACCTTTTCCACTTGTTCGCCCAGCCGGTGTCTTCTTTCTTCTTTCCCATGCAAAAGGACCTTCGGTGACGTCAGCGTACTCACCACGTGGTGAGCGAGCTGGCGTCACCGAAGGTCCTTTTGCATGGGAAAGAAGAAAGAAGACTCCGGCTGCGCGAACAAGTGGAAAAGGTGAGGAGGGTTTTTTTTTATTATTTTTAACCCCTAAAGGCCATTTTAACTATTATTTTCTGTTATAACCATGTTATAACAGAAAATAATAAAGGGAAGTTTGGGTCCCCATTCCCTGGGGTATATGTAATGATCACCCCCCCACCCACCCCCAAAAAAAAGGTGTCCTCCTTTTAGGAAACTCAGATCTGGTCATCCTAAATACAGGCCACCATGAAAAGAAGGACTTAAAAGCCCCACCCCCAGATCCCACTAAGTCACGCCCCTGACTCAGTCAGGCCACGCCCCTTCCATGCCGCAATTGACCGCAATTAAAAATATAGTTAAAAATCACCTTCTTTCAGATGCAGGGGTGGGGGGAGGGTGACTTTCTTCCTGCAGCTTATTGCTCAGACTGCACAGTGCTGCTGCTGAGAGTGAGCTGTTCAAAAGGACATCCCTGTGTCCATCCAGGCCCTGCGCATGACAGAGGACAGGGAGTCTGAAAGCCAGACTGTCCAGCCTAAAACAAGACCTCTGGCCACCCTAGGGGCAGGCTGATGTTAGGGTGGCCAGATGTCCGGCTTTAGGCTGGACAGTCCAGTTTTCTGGCTACCTGTTCTCCGTCCGACGCAGTGCCTGGACAGACACAGGGATGTCCACCCTTTCAGTAGCTCACACTCAGACAGCTTCTCCTCCGTGTCTTCATGGAGCCAGGGGGGTGTGGCCTCATGTTTAGTGGTGTGTCTTCATGGGAACTGGGTGCGCTGTTTCACATTTGGGGGAATGGCCGGTGAGGTCTGTCTTTCTGGGGTGAAGACAGTGGCCACTCTAGCTGCTGTGGAGGTCACTGTTAAGGGCGGGCTGCTGTAGAGGTCACTGTTAAAGGGGCGGGCTGCTGTAGAGGTCACTGTTAAAGGGGCGGGCTGCTGTAGAGGTCACTGTTAAAGGGGTGGGCCGCTGTAGAGGTCACTGTTAAAGGGGCGGGCTGCTGTAGAGGTCACTGTTAAAGGGGCGGGCTGCTGTAGAGGTCACTGTTAAAGGGGCGGGCTGCTGTAGAGGTCACTGTTAAAGGGGGGGGCCTGTAAGGGGCTGCTGTAGAGGTCACTGTTAAAGGGGCGGGCTGCTGTAGAGGTCACTGTTAAAGGGGAGGGCTGCTGTAGAGGTCACTGTTAAAGGGGCGGGCAGCTGTAGAGGTCACTGTTAAAGGGGCGGGCCGCTGTAGAGGTCACTGTTAAAGGGGCAGGCTCTGTAGAGGTCACTCTTGATATCTTTTAACGACACACACACACAAACAGTAAATGAAATAAATTAAATATACGCGGGCGAAGCCGGGTCCTTCAGCTAGTTGTGAATACAAAAATACAAGTCTTTGAGATTTGCAGATCATTGCTTTCTGTTTTTATGTACATTTATTTACATTTTACACAGTGTCTCAACTTTTTTTGAAATTGGGGTTGTATATTCTATATACAGTTGATTAACAATCATGCTCAATAAATATGAATTCTTCTGGATGTACTGTAGCCTCTCCTCTATACTTTGCACATCATACGTAAAGCTGCTAGAACTGGTGGAACTTTCAAAACACAAACTCACCGTCTCACACGATAGTAGCAGAATAATTAACAGTGCATTCATTATTTTGTTAATATTTACAGTGTTAGTTGGTTATAAACATTAATTAGGACAGGAATTGTGATGCCAGATAAAGTGTGGAGGGAAGAAAAGCTTATCTCCATGGAAGCTTTCCCATTTGAACAATGGTGCCTGATTATACAATGCATGAACCAGTGATGTTACAATGGGATTTATTGCCCTCTTCATGTCTGCTTTTTAGAATATTTGATTGTTTGGTATTTTTGCTACAGAACATTCTAGGTAATTGCTTAAACTGCAGTTATCTGATCTAATGTTATGTATTACTAATTATTATATTCAGGAGAGTTACAAAATTATTCTTTGATGGTTTATTGGTCCTGTTGCACCCGTGTTAAAATATTTACTGATCACTAATCCTAATATTGCTCTAATATAGTAATGGATCCCTTTAATCCAAATTTCGTATCCAAAACCTGTTGGTGTCCACAAACCTGTGACACAGGTTTCATCAACCTTGTATCCATTAAAGGGGTATTCAGGTTATGCAATGTCCTCCTTTATCCACAGGATAGGGGATAACTGTTAGTTCCGCAGGGGTCCTACCACTTGGACCCACACTGCTCGTGAAAATGGGGCTCCTGTACTTCGTGAAGGCCCCCTTAAATGAATGGAGTGGCAGAGCTTTACTTGGCTATGTCAGGAACTTCCACATAAATAAATGGAGACGGATATCTTTACATAATCTGAATACCCCTTTAACTTTAATTGTTGCTGATATAGTGTTACCACTTATCAATGGCCTCAGCTTATAACATCTTGAGTATGTAGGAAACACTTAAGCTGGCAATATATGTTAGATAGCTGCTGGCCCAAAGTTATATGACCTGACCCATTAATACACATACACAATCAGCAATGGATGTATCCCTAACAGGAAAAGGAGTGAAAGCTGCGGCCAGATCCCTTTGACCCAAGCTTACCCCCCCCCCCCCCCGAGAACTAAAATATCAGGCAATTGAAGGATAGTTGCTCCATTCTTATCTCAGCCAAAATCTGTGTTCAGGGGAGAGTCAGGAGGCAGGTTCAGCCAGAATCACTCGGTTCAGCTGACTTTTATCTGATTTGTATGCCGAGCTTTTGTATTTTTGTATATTCTGTATGGCGACAACCTCTGTCAACTCCCCCCCTCCTCCCCAAAAGTAGAGTCCAGTTACATAATTTGTATATTAATATTAGCATTCTGATGCTATACTCTTGCAAAACAGCAGTAAATGCATTGAGAACATTCCCAAAAGCGTGCACAAAATGGACAGGGTTCCAAGAGGAGTCCTCTCTATGCATTTTACTGCCAGTGTGTGGGAGCAGAGCATCAAAATACAATTGAGTATGATGATAAAAATTACATAATTGGACTCCATGTCACATACACCATACAAAGCTCACTATGTCACTGAAACATGCAGTAGAATGCTTTGATAGTACCTTCCTCATTGAAAGTATCTTTATACCTTATTAAATATATTCTTTTTGACCATTTCCTTTCCTCATTGTTACAGACTAATGTTATTTTCCAGTTGAATTTTCCTTAGGCTGTGCTTAAAGGTCCTTTTACACGGGCCGATTATCGGCCGAAAAATCGTTCCTAGGAACGCTAGTGCCGATAATCGGCCCGTGTAAAAGTGGCCCTAATCAGCCGACGAACGAGCAAAACACTCGTTCGTCGGCTGATTGGATCTTTTGGTTTCTACAAAAGATCCAATCTGTCGGGCGCACATCGGCCTGTGTAAACAGGCGATGTGCGCCTGACAGTATGGAGCTTCCCGGCCGCACGAGTGATACAGCGATCACTCGTGCGGCCCGGCGCTCGATTCATCGGGCCGTGTAAAGGCTCCCTGCCCGAGCGCCGATATCGCTGATCAGCGCTCGGGCAGGGAGACACATCGGCCCGTCTAAAAGGGCCTTAAAGCTAGTAACATTTTAGAAGAATACTTTGATTCACTGACAAAAAATATGATCTTGAACTGAATCCATTGTGTAGGGTAATAAAACTATAACTGTTACTTCTTACCTATCTATTACTACTCTTTATTCTCTTTTTTGGAGCCTGACCCACATAGTGATCTTACAGTTTATCTTTCTGCTTTCATCTTTTTATACATTGGCTTGAGTAAAGTCAAATCCATTGATACATGATAAAATTCCAACCTCACAAAACATCCAGATCGGCTGTAGAGCTCCTCAGTGACGAATCTTGCAGACATACCTTTGGATTGCCTTTCATTAGCTGTGCTGTAGTAAATTCCTGTTTTTTTTACATTATGCATTTGTAATTACTTTTGCCATTATGTGTATACGAGACATTATTATTAAGGTTTACTATGCTACATTTTAACAATTAAGCTTTGTTTGCCAAAATCAGCCACAATCAAGCATACTGTTATATGGTGATTGAGCTTGAAACCTTTGTCATTTCCTATAGCTCTTACAGCTTTTGTTCTATTTGAATATACAATAAAATGTCCCCTCTGGCGGCTGTACTGTATGTTGACACTTATATACTTGTTTTTCAGGTGGCCTCGCTTGGAGTTACTACATTTACACTGTGTGCCCTTTGCATTGACCGGTTCCGTGCTGCCACTAATGTACAGATGTATTATGAAATGATTGAGAATTGCACATCAACAACTGCCAAGCTAGCTGTTATATGGGTGGGCGCTCTTCTTTTAGCTTTGCCTGAAGTTGTCCTACGACAATTAACCAATGATGAGTCAGCACTGGGTGTCAACACCTTCAGTGAGCGCTGTGTTGTCAAGATTTCCACAGATCTCCCTGATACCATCTATGTTTTAGCCCTTACCTATGATGGCGCTAGACTATGGTGGTACTTTGGTTGCTATTTTTGTTTACCCACCCTTTTCACAATAACATGTTCTTTGGTGACAGCAAGAAAAATCAGAAGAGCTGAGAAAGCCTGTACGAGAGGTAACAAACGCCAGATTCAACTTGAGAGCCAAATGAACTGTACTGTAGTAGCCCTTACAATTTTGTATGGTTTTTGCATAATCCCTGAAAATATCTGTAACATTGTAACAGCTTATATGTCCACTAGTGTCTCTAGGCAGACCTTGGATCTTCTTCATCTGATCAGTCAATTTCTTTTGTTCTTTAAATCATGTGTTACCCCTGTCCTACTCTTTTGCCTTTGCAAGCCATTTAGCCGAGCTTTCATGGAATGCTGTTGTTGTTGTTGTGATGAATGCATTCAGAAGTCCTCAACTGCAACCAGCGATGATAATGACAATGAATATACGACAGAGCTAGAACTTTCCCCTTTCAGTACTATACGTCGTGAAATGTCCACATTTGCTTCAGTTGGAACTCACTGCTGAATATATATAGTCAGTTTTCACTTTCTTTGTAAATACTCTGTGATATACATTTTAAATGATTTTTAGTTCAGGATTTTTTTAAATGAAACATTCGACTTGTGTAAGAACAATTTTGGTATCTTCTGTATATTTATTATGTTCTAGTTCTCCTAACAGGGTATGTTTCCACGAAACTATTAACATGTTTCTGCACCTTAATTAGGTAGTCGTTAGCTTTTTTGATAATCACAACTGGTAACTTTTTAAAATATTATATATAAAACTAGGTAAAATTATTATACTCCAAGGTGGTTTGCACTGAAATGAAATATTGTAATGTTTTGTTTAACATTTCCAAAATTAGCCGTTGAATAAATTTTATTTTGTTTTTATGAAATATACTTGTGTGTTTTATTTTGTTAAACTTACCACCATAAGACTATAAGATAAGCTACTGTCCGGGCCATGTATCAATATTGTACAACACCTGTGCTTTAATCCCTGATGTTCGCATATTTAGGTTCATGTTATGGAACACTGAACAGTGATATCTGTAGGGGAGCTCTAGGCTGTCACACAAGGTTATTCTGCAGGATCACTCTACCACATACACTGACCAGACATAAATTGTCCAGAGCATCACATTGCATTTGCTGTCTTACCTTCTTCCTATAATGTAACTTGGTGCTATCTATTTGCCAGAGACACATACACACCCAACCGTTCACATAATGACCAGACCATCCATTGCCATGGTCCAGTTGTGATGTTCGTGTAAACATTTCCAGCTATGCAGTCCCATACACTGTGTATTCTGACACCTTTCTATCATAGCATTATTTATCCTGCAATAGCTCTTCTGTGGGATCTTATAGGCTACGTACCTTCCACTCATCATGCACATCAATGAGCCTTGGGTGCCTTGTCACCAGTTGTCCTTTCCTTTAACACTTTTGGTAGATACTTATCACTACATATCAGGAACACCCCACAAGCCTTGTAATTTTTGAGATGCTGGACTCAGTAGCCAATACAATATGGTTGTTGTTCAGATCTTTATGCTTGCCCATTTTTCCAGCCTTCATCACATTGACTTCAAGAACTGACTTTTCACTTCCTTTCAGTAGTTTTAATGTTATGGATGATTGATGTATATGTTGGAAAATGGTACCTCTTGTTGCTTGAATTAGCATCCACAGAGGTCACAAAATGAAAGAGTAATAGCATAAAGCAACTTCTTCAGAATGGCACTAATGCAAATAAATACTTTATTAGGACTTTACTAAACTTTGTTAACACTTTACACAGCTAGCAGTTGCCCTACAGCTATCCCTCATGACTCCCCTGTATAAATTAAACATGCACAAAAGAATAAAAAAACAGTTTGAGGGATTATTTAAAATTGAAGCAGGTGTTCTAAAGAATAGTCCAAGAAGCTCCTTATAAAATATTAAAAACTATATGATACATCTCACCGCTCAACAATGTTAGAAGTAGAAAGTTCTCATTGTCTCCTTTTCCAGGAGGTGTTGTTCAGTATTACACGCAGTAGATATCACCTGGCTTCTTGTTTCTATGTATGTTGTGATGTTGCTGTGTCTTGTAGTGCCATCAAACGTTGGTACAGGTTCCTCCAGGGAACTCCACTTTTCAAGCACACTAGATACAAACATAACTAGTGTAACTCTGCCATCTCTCATAGGGATCAGGGCTGAGACTGGGCATGCCACACGATTTTATTTCATTTTGATGATGTAAATGGGTTTTTATCCTGTGAGTATAATAAAATAGTGTGGATCCCTTTTAGAGGCTACAGAGTTCCACTATGTCTGATTAAATTTGTATTTAGTGTTCTTGAAAAAAGGATTCTAGAGCTAATTTGGAGCACCTTTGGATGGCATTAAAAAGCACAGCTACCTCATGAAATATATAGAAACAAGCAGCCAGCTGATATCTACTTCATGTAATACTGGACAAACACCATCTTGTTAGTGTGATGTGTCATATAGTTCTCTTGTATACACGTAGGCACAGTTGAGCATGAGTGTGTATTCAGTGGGTAAATGGGAATAAACCGCTGCTAGACACCTAGGAAATTCGACATGCCTGATCCTACTTTCCCATGACATCTGCTGTAGTGGAGAATCTGATGACCTCCCTACACATTAGATGGTTGGTTGAACCTGCCAAAATCAGGAGGCTTGTCAGACATATTGTATACTTAAAGAGGTTGGCCCATGAAAAATATTCTACAGTTTTCAAGCCAGCACCTGGATCTGAATACTTTTGTAATTGCACGTAATTAGAAATGTATGTTTGCTCTTTTTCTAAGCTCTTTGTTCTGTTAATGAAGCCCAAACATGCTAAGTTCCATCCTTCAACGGCCACCAGCTGCAGTAGAACGGACACGTCCCCTAAGCTGACACCTTGAACTAAATCTAGCAGAAGCATTGGAGAAATGAATGAGGAGATCTCTGGAGCCATGTGGAATACAGGTCTGGTTCTAGCTGTGTTAGAAATATGTTATCATGACTAGATTATGTCTGATTTTCATTTTTTTGCACTGTTCATGGGATAACCCCATTTAATGTGTATGCTGCTAGTGATACCAGTAAGGATCCAACTCTTAGACTCCTATGTTTCTACTACATTATAGATCATCCTAAAAATACAACTTTGCCTAATGTGTCCTAATGTGCCTAATAATTCCTAATATAGAAAACAAATACACTATACGTAATAGCAGCATATGGTACATTAACCATTTTTGGTCTTGTTGTCTGACAATGGGAAGCACTACATACAGGATGGAAACCAACCAGTGTGACTTATTTACATGAAAAAAACGGGTCAGGAGAGTCCAAACTGAAAATAAAACATGGGGACGATGTACATGAGGTGATCAACTACATTTAATGGTAATTGTAACTACAGTTAATGCTGGAAAACATTATTTCCGCAATAATCCAAACTACACGTGAATAGATAATTATTGTAGTATATCTTATCAGGGGCCTCTGTAGACCTTATCCCAAACTGCAGGCTCTGTAATTGGTCAGAAATATACCAAACCATATTGTAAAACAATGAGAAGCGCAATATATCTGCAGGTTCTCAGTAAAAAAGAATGAGGGTCAGCAGGTGAGACATCTGATTGGATTAGATCACACCACACTGACAATACATGAGGAAGACCTCACCTACTCTGCATGTATGGAGAAAGAAAACTTACCAGCAGAGTGTAGAAGAAACATACAAAATTTGCAGCTTGCCCACATTTTTTCAGCTGGGAGCTAAGGAGGATTTAGGGTTTTGTTTTGTGAGAATATACAAGCTTTAAAGATCAATTCTACTAAGAACTGAAAAGTTTCCTATGTGCTCAAGAATCTATTCTTTTCATAGAGTATATCATTATATAGGATAATGCTGGTGTATGAAAGATAATCAGCCTTTCAGAGCCTAAAACATGAGCAGAGCGGTTCATTTCCCACACTTCTTGGCAGGTCATCCAAAGTACATTGTAAACCTGGTAAAGACAATGAGCATTGGAGAAAAAGCCTCCAGGGGTAAGATAATTCTAATTCTGCAGACCATCCTGAATCACTACTAGAAAGATAATCTTATTGTGAACAATTTATCTAGTTACATCAATTGTTTAAAGAGATTGTATCTGTATAAATGACAAAAAAGCACATGTAGTGTGCAAATTCATAAGTTGTGGCTGCTTTATTCATTTACATCAATTATACAAGGCTGGCATGTCTTTTCCAATCTCACACATGATCAACAAATTTCTCAAATTGCTAAAAAATAGTAATGCTGGCTTATGACAGAAACATAGTGCATCTCAGCTTTGCTGTGTATAGAGCTGCATAGTCGGGCAGACCAGTCAGACTTGCTGACTCTTGTCCACCTCCAAAAGTGCCTACAAGGTGCATATCAACCATGAAGGAATGGAAAAAGGTCACCCAGTCTGATGAATTGCATTTTCTTTTGCATCCTGCGAATGACCAGTGTGCATGTGTGTCACTTACCCAAAGAAGAGAAGGCACCAGGATACACTATGGGGAAAAAAGCAAGCTGGTGAAGGCAGTGTGATGTTGCCAAGTATAATGTACCTGTTCAGGGTAACACTATTTCTGAAGGGCAGTGACCGTTTTCAGCAAAATAATGTGCCTTGG
Source organism: Rhinella marina (assembly GCA_900303285.1). NCBI lineage: Eukaryota > Metazoa > Chordata > Amphibia > Anura > Bufonidae > Rhinella > Rhinella marina. The sequence goes on from ONZH01013845.1 coordinate 57,881, forward strand.
AACACTTCTAAATAGTTCAGGAATCATTTGCCAAAGACAAAGGGGCACTTTTATTAAGACCGACGTTTTAGACGTCATTCTTAATTAAGCCCTGCAATGGCAGTGGATCTGCCACAGTTTTGTAGAGGCGCCGGCCTCTACATAACTTCATCAGATACACCGCTGCTTCTACACCAACGCCGCTCACACCACACCCACTTTATTTTTTTAGACCTGGCATGAGTGGAGAAAAGAACCTTTGTGAAATACAGCTAACATAGGCATATTTCTGTTTTATAAATGACCCCCAAAGAATTCTTGTATTTTCTTAGCCTACAGGTTCCCCAGAGTTCAATTTGATTGTGCATGTGTGGAATGGAGGATGCTGGAAAAAAGTCTGATCCATGAACGCCACACCACACATCATGGTACATCAAGGATCTGCCGGTTCCACCTTGGTACCAGATACCATAGTACAACTTCAGAGTTTAGAAGTTAATGCCTTGAGGGGTAAGAGCTGCTTTGCTGGCAAGGGAGCGACACAATATTAGACACATGGATTTAATGTTTTCACTGATCAGTGTATGTCACCGATGTTTTGCTCTTTCCTCCACTCTTGGTATCACAATGTGTTTTTCTTTCTTACTGCATAAAACATAATGCTTTACATAAACTCAATGAGCTATGGCTGAACATATACAGTATAGTTCAATTACACATTCTTATATACTATATACGCACCTGTATCATGCATTAAAAACTTCATCAAACCTGCACTGTATGAAAAAGGCCTATGCTGTTTAGTCCTCATCAACTGAAATAATTCTCTGAGACTATTCTGGATTTTACTTGCAAAATGCAGTCCGTAGGTTGTTTTTGTGGATTTTCATTAGCTTTGATAGTAGCTGCATTCAGCAACTCACATCATTATCATTTGGGTAATGAAAAGCCTTTAGCTAGCTGGGAGCTCATTTCTATGTCAGATCGGGATTAAACTACTGGGCTTCATTTAAAGGTTTTAGCTTTAATTCTGCTATCCCTTTGCAAACCACAGATTTACCAACTTGCACCAGTCATGTTTAAGATTACATGTATTTGAGGGTTTAAATTAAAACACAGATGAATTACAGAGAAGCACTGTATTCCAAAAAAGAAAGGTTGGAAGATAAACTGACTTGTTTTCTCTAAAGTTTCTTAGCTGGGTTTAGCAATATCCTGAGGTTGAAAGAAATGATTGAAATGCATTTAGTAATATCAGTTATGGAAAAATGATGAGTCAAGACAAGTTTCATGATGCATTATGAATTTATAGATAGAACCGCAACCGACAAAGTGCTTGTTTATGCTTTTTTCCCTCAAGGTAGGAAGTACTTTGGTTCAAAATTGGAATTTGCAGCAATCAAACACATTAGTCAATATTATATACTTTCACATTTTATTTCTCTTTTATTGTAATGCTATATATGCCATAAACCAAATGAGATTAAAGTAGATATCTGAACTTTTCTAGGCATGTCCAACCTATATATCTGCTGAAAAATAAACCAGGATTACAACAGTAAAGTAAATCCTCCACATGTAACCGTTATCACAATCATGCAATCTCCATAGTCTCAGTGGAGTAGATTCACTATTAAAAATTAACCAGAATTTTGGCAGACTTTATGCCTAAAGAACTGGTGTACATGCCTTGCACCAGATTTATTAACTGTACAAAACACTTTTAGACACTTTCTCCACCTCGTCTGACAAAGGGGCATGGCTTAGCAGAAAGGAACATGGCTTAGAAGACAACATTGTGTTGCAAAATGTGCTTATTTTTGGAGTAAACTATGCCAACAAACAGGTGTTATATAGAGTTAGATAGTCTGCAGGTGCTCTGGATTTATCATCCAGCATTAGACACTGTGCTAAATCTGGCTCAGTTTAAGTTTACATAGTCTTACTATCAGACAATATAAGTAAATCTGCCCCACGGACTTTAAATGTGGCAGTGTCATAGGATGTCACCTTTACCACAATTCAGATTGTAAAATTATTATAAAATTATTGGTTAATTGTAGGCGTTATTATTGGGGAATGGAAGCATCCAGGAATAACAACAGCTCAGCCACAAAGCCACAAATGCAAATGGATGCACAGAATGGTGGCCACCAAGTGCTGAAGCACGTGGTGAGTATACAATGCATACTGTCTGTTGTATCATTCAGTACAGAGTTTGTGGAAATGCCTCTAGAAGTGATGTTAACTGCTCCTAGATCACCAAGCACCATGTCAAGTATAAGCTCACCGTATATTACAGGGCTGAATTTAATTAGGCACATGACTCACCCATCCCCAGTTTATACGTTACAGGCATAATAAATTCTGGATGCACAGATGTGAATATATTAGCCGTGCACCTGAATACTGGTCATTTTTCTCAATTCCTATGAGGCCTTATTCACAACGTCATTGTTTTGGTCAGTGATCTCCATCAGTAATTTTGAGCCACAACCAGGTGTGGGTCTAAACAAAGAACAGGAGCAGATCTTTCTCTGATACATTATCTCTGTGTAGGCTCCAGCTCTGGTTTTGGCTAGCAGTCACTGATGGAAATCGAACCATAGGCACATATATATATAAATACAGGGGCATGCACAATAGACTCCCCAAGACGCCATCCAGCTCCATACCACTATCCACCAACAGTATGTAAGACCACTCTGAGCTTTTCTCCTATTATCTAGATATTATAAGCTAATACAAGCTGCTATATGTCATTTAAATACATTATTGATTATTGAGGATCGGTATCTGTGAATCACATCCACTGTTTGGCTCAATATAATCTGATGCTAGCAATTTTGGAAGGCGATATTATTTATGGAATTGTACATAATTATACAGTGATCTTTAAAGATACAGTGGCCTCAGGATACAATATTTTCAACATACAATGGTCTTTTCTGACCATCATAAGTTGAAACTAGATTCAACATACAATGTTTCAGACTCAGATCCAACCAATCAAGGCCACTTATCTGGTAAAATAGCTGGATTAGTTGCTAGTTAGCAGCTCTTCCTGACTGTTATTTGTAAGGACTTCTGTCTTAGTTATCTGTCTTTGTTATCAGCTTTTTTTATCATATTCATTTTCTCTTATCTTGGATGACATTAACTGCAAACTGTAACCATGCAAATTAACTGCCCAATCATAGCTATGATCCAGCCATGTCTCACTGATCCCCACTATGTAAGAACTCTGCTCTAACATCATCAGTTCCAATTCCTCAGTTTTGTTAGTGAGGTGTTGGAGTTAGAATGTACTGCACTATCCCCGACCTAACTACTGGGTCCACGTAATTTTACTCTCTGTACTACTTGTATAGTGACTTCTTGGTATCATGCCCTTGGCCTAATTTTGTTACATTAATGATGTAGAGATCATCTGGACTGACTCTGAACAAGAGCTAATACAATTCAATGAAAGAGTCAGTGATTTTCATCCCACTATAAACTTGACACTGAACTATCCATATAAAAAGTCAGCTTTATGGACACTGCCATAAAAATTCCTGTATTGAAAACCTATCAATCAGCCTACGTTCCTCAGATGGGACAGCTTCCACTCCAAACACAAAAAGTCAATTGTCTACAGTCAGGCCATCAGATATAATCATAACTCTTCAAGCCCAACAGTATTAAACCATCTTAAACGGACAATTGATGACCAAGTCATCGGAGCCACAATGATACCCAAAAGGCAACTTCTCCAATACAGAGAAAAAGAAGATAACACTATAAAAACTATAAAATAATAAAAATAATAACAAAATACTGATAGATATATGTTATAACTCTCCAAGTATAATGGAAAAAATATATATTAATAAGGCAAATAGATGAGAAAGCAAAGAATATTTAAGAATTAAACTACCTTGATATAAACTGCGATGCATAAACTAGCAGGTCCAACAAAGGTAAGAGGTTTTGTCATGTCATGAAAGGGTAGGGAACAGTGCACCCCGTGCTCCACCACCTCCACTGTCCCCACATACTTGCATGATCCATCCTAAGTAATGGCCTACAACTGGATGGCAGTCCCTTCTTAGCTAAGTGCTAGGGCCTAAACCAAAGGGGGAAAAGAGCGATGAGACAAAAAGAGTTAAAAACTAGACAGGACTGGAGCAGGATCCAAAATCAGATACAAATACATGGCAAAGTGAAACCAGGAGAAAATGTGAGAGAGAAAGTCAGCAGGCAAACTCAAGGTCACAACAAGCAGAGTCACATACCAGGAGGTCACGTCAAAATCAGTAATCAGAGGCAATGACAAAGAAACAGGTAAAGGTCAATAATCAAAATAAGCAAACACACAGCTAGCTAGTGATGAACAGAAAACAAATCACAGGCACCTATGGCCAGCAGCTGCCTGTTTAAATAGCACGCCTGAGGAGGCATATGACGCTAACACAGTGCCCAATTGGTCCAGCGTCCTGGTTGAGCAGCTCCATTGTCAGCAGGGATAATTGCCATAGCAACAGAGCAGTGCCGCCATATTGTGGCAGGACTCAACGCACATGTAAGTGCGTGACGTGTCAATAATAAAAGGCAGTTACCTTTCACAACTGTTGCAGGACCCAACAAGATGGGGGCACTTCTAGACCTAATTCTAACCAATAGGCCAGACAGGATATCAAAAGAACAGGTTGGAGGTCTTTGGGGTAATAGTGACCACAATATAATACTGTACATTTAATAATAAGTGGATCTTTGATTATGCTTTCTTCAAGACAAGAAGAACCTATAGGAGTTTTTCCGTGAATAAAAAACTATTTATTGATGGCACCTAGCCTGAATTGCCTATCAAAAGATTCATACTTACCTCCTCCCCACTGCTCTCGTCCTGTGTCCTAACCCCTGTTCATCCATCTTCTGGTCCCTGGCTCATTTTCTTGCAGTTGGGGTATAGACATGTTCACACGTGGCACTGCAGCCAATGACTGGCTTCAGAAATGACGTGTGCCCAAGTGACATATCACCATTAAGCCCAGTCAATGGCTGAAGCTACATAGGTGACCATGTCCATACCCCAGCTGGAAGAAAATAACTCCCTATTATTGTTATCCCCTTTGTAAAAAACAATATATTGAGTATAAGTGCAGTATATATAAACAATTATACTTGCATCATTAAGACAAAGAGCAGACAGAACAAGATCATTTTAAGGAGTTTTCACCAGATTTCCTTAATAGGGTAATTTCTACTCTTCCAGCATAGGTATTAGAGGGTGTATTTTTTGCATATTACAATCCAGCCTCCTCCTCTGTTCACTGCTGTGACTCCTTGGCACCATGGGGAAGCTGCTGTTCAGCCACCTGCTCAATGTAACATTTATTTGAACATTATATTGGGAAGTCTACTCACAGTGTTTGATATAATGATTTTCTTCAAACATACATTTTTGAAACATCTTTGTTAAATGCATTAGCACCACCTATCGAGATGGTTCACTTTCTCTGGAAAATACCTATTTGCATATTATTATTCCATGTAGCATTATCATTAAGTCTCCATATAAAGCTGATCTTCTTAAGTGGAGCCACTACCTCCCCTAAGGGTGGGTTCACATCAGCGTTATGGGTTCCGTTTTTGTTTTCCGCTATTATGTTATAGGTATATAGTGCTATATTCTCTTGTATTTTTGGCAGTACTGTATTTAATTTAAAAAGCAATATCCATCAAGAAATTAAAATTTGTCTTTCGGGGATGGGGATTAAGAAGCCAGCATTGAGACTTGGACCCTGGATCTTTTGAGACCATAGCAGTGCCCCTGTATGTTACTGTCCAAGAAATCGTAAAGTCTTGTTGTGTACTGGGGAGCTGTATTCTGTCTGTAGTCATTACATGGGGAGAGGTTTTGAAGATCCTTAAATTACATTATCTTTTTGCATGTCAAAGGCGATAAACTCAGATTTGGGGGTTGTCTGTGTTATAGCAGGTGAGGGTCTGGGAATATTGAGGGACATTTATGAAAACCTGTCAATTTACACCAGTCTTTATCCCTCCTGCGCTGGCGTTTCATCTGCCTAAGTTATGGTCCAGCCTCTACATAAATTGAGCGGACTTTACACCTGTCTATATCTACGCCAGCTCCCTTGCTGGTGTAGTTTTAGACCATTTTCTATGCCTAAAACGGGCATAGAAACTGATAAATGAGATAGGCTTGCTGGCCCGCTCTTTTTCCCATCCACAACACACCACCTTTTTTAGACCTGCTGTGTGGCGGAAAAGGGGAAAAGATTTCAGATTGTGGCGCAAGTGACCCCCATTGTTTTCAGACATTCATCCTTGTGTGGGACATTTTGTAGTTTTCAATAGTACTTCTTAGCTGTGGGTTGTAGGTCTTGCATTTAGGAGCCATATATTCTTGCATTTAGAAGGGACACCCAGCCTACAGAACCATAAACACAAATTAGTTCCCTGACCTATGGTGATTTTATTTTTGGACATGTTACTTTATTTTAACAGTAACAAATAAAAGCTATATTTTATCAGCTCAATAATAAACAAGCTCTTCGTCTATTCTTTCTTCAATTTTACCACCCATGGTGTTATAGAGTGTTGTAAATATATTTTTTTGCCAAAAGATAAATGATTGTGCCTAAGGGTAAATTGCAGCATAGACTTGGAAACAATACAAACCCATTATCCTGTAGATAGACTTGGCAGGCACACAGTCGATCCTCATGTGGGAGAGGACCTACAGTATGTTCAATTAGTCAACACCAGGGGCAGACTTGCCATAGACTTCACCAGGAAGACTCTCAGTGGGCCAATGTCCAGTAGCCAACCTGAGCCACGTGAACAGTCAGTAGCAGGCCATGTACATAATGTTCTGATGCTCCTAGCTTAACAAATAACAAAAGTTGGAACCCTGTTTTACAGGTCAATGTTACTGTCAGATCTAATTCATCAACATGGACTTAACCACGCCGTGGCCCAAAATTCAAGGAGTGACCCCCATGACAGTGGTGAGGGTGTCAGCAGTAAGGCCATGTTCACATCACTGTTTATTTTTCCATTCTTCTGATCTGTCAGAAGAACAGGCCAAAAAAAAGCAGATCCTGTAGTTTGAGCATCCGCCTTCACACTGTCAGTATTTGGTCAGCATTTGATCAGTGTTGGTAAGGCATAAACAAAAGTGGGTCCAAAACAGAGATAACATGTGATGTCTTCTGTATTTTGGACCCACTCCTGCTTTTGGCTTCCAAATCATGATCTAATCCTGATGCAAAATTCTGACTGTGTGATAGAGGTCATTTGAACACTCAAACAACAGGACCTGCTTGTTTTTGGATATTTTTTTGTTCTTCTGACAGATCAGAAGAATGGAAAAATAAATTGTGATGTCAATACTGCCAAACAGGGATACCAGTGGCCCTGTAAATGAGTGTTGAGGGTGGCAAGAGCATGAAGAGTCACAATAATGGCCCCGGAACGAAGTGGGGGGGGGGCAACAGCAGTAGCAGTAACAGCACAAGAAGGTGGCATATAACAGCAGGGGCAGTTGGTAGTAGAGGCAGCAGGCAGGTGGCAGCAACAGAATAGTGACAGCAGTACGTGGGAAGAATGATCTACTGTTGTATCAGTCACCGGTGTCTGGAAATCCTGGTTAATCCAGGCCTGACTATCATTATAAAGGTTAGTCTCTCAACATTTTACATTGAAAGGCGAGTTCTCTTTGGGGTAACTATGCCACCCACCACACTAAACATCTGCTCTGATGCCACACTATTGGAAAGCTTGCCCTGAGCTGCCCAGTTTGGCTGCCCAGTAGTCCAGGGGATCTTGGACCTGGTTTGACAGGCTGCAGTCCAAGTATGCCACCACCTGCTGGTTCACTTTCTGCTCCATGTCCTGCTACTGCTGGGTGGTTTCTTCAGTACGCAGGTAAAGAAAAGAGACTCAAGACTTAAAGAGGTTGTCCGAGTTATGAAAAAAAAATAGTACTTTATATTTGATGGGCTGCAATATATAACTAAGTTAAGCAAGTTTTAGGCAAAAAAAATCTATATTTCCAAATTTCCCTGGTTCTCTTCTGGTCTTTGTTTACCTGCAGTAATAACAATCTCTGCCCCTCCCCCTGCTCTGCAAATTCTGCCCTGAGTGACGTGGCTGCTGGGATACTCAGCAGCATGTTGTATGTGTAGGACTACAAGTCCCAGCTGTACAATGACACTGCTGATACACACAGGATCTTCCCCCTACCTTCTTTGGGCAGATCCTGTGTCTCTTTACATCTGCAGCTGCTGTTGTAAAGCCTTCAGTGTGTTCTGGCTGAAGGGGTTAATGTTTTATCTGAAAGAATCCAGGGAGAGCAGATAGCAGGAGCCCGGCAGAGCAGGTGGGCGTGGCCAGCACAGTGACGTTTCGTGTACAGGCTCTGTGCACAAATACAAGATTAGCAGGGAGGCAAGCTGACATCACAGGTCATGTGACCCTCATTGAAAGCAGAAAGTGTATGGAAAAGATGTTGTATTTGACTAGTTAGAAACATACAAAGGACAAAAAAATAACTCGGACAACCCCTTTAAGCTGTTGCTGATGGAGATGGTGCTGCTCCTGCGTTGAATGAGTACACGCATGTTAAGCATAAGTGTAAAGTGATTTTTTAAAGCTCCCAATAATTGTAACTTGATAAATTCTTATGTACCGAGCTCCCTCTAGTAGTGTCTGCAGACAGCCAGTTTTATCATGTCGTTTGTGAAAGAAGTCAGAAGATTTATAGCTGTATTGGGGAGATGTGTTATTGTATGTATGCCAGTTGTCTGGTGTAAATACATTGAGAAATATGGTTTCAGGATGAGCACCATATTTGCGAAGCATCTAATCCACTTCTTCAGAGCACAAGCTTTTTTATTTTTTTACACTAAATTAAAAAAATCGTAAATTTGTCAAAAACCTCATGAGGACAGAGTTAGGGGTTGTTCACATATCAGTTATTTGATCAGTTATTTCCATCAGTTATTGTCAGCCAAAACCAGGAGTGGACACTAAACAGAGATCAGGTACCGTATAATGAAAAGATCTACACCTGTTTGCTGTTTTTGACCCACACATGGTTTTGGCTCACAATAACTGATGGAAATAACTGATCAAATAACTGATATGTGAACAACCCCTTAGTCCAATACTAAATTTTGCATAAGTATGTAAGTATTTATTGATAATAGCATATCATAAAGAAATTTATATTTGTGGTTCATGGCTCTTTGCGTCAACATTTTAACAGGTCATATGGAAGTGGACTTAGCATTTTCTACCCATAAGCAAAGAGAATTACATGTAGTGGCAGATGCTGAACCATTTAATTGCAATTGTACGGGATTGTTACTGTGTTCTCCTCATGCTTACAAAGTACTATATTCATTTTTACATTGCAATCCTGTAAAATGCCATTTCGAAATATGGTTTATGAGAAAGGAAATTAGACTATGTTTCCATTCTGTCTGCCTCATTTTACGAGCTTTAGTCACTACCATAAGGCCATTTTATACTCCAGTTAGGCTCCTGACTGGGCTAAAGACAGTTTTAATTGAATGCATGACAAATCTGAAAACTGCATGAATACACTAAACTGAAACACAGAATTCCAACTATTCTATTCCTCCAAGTTAAAATACCTATTTATAGTGATCCTTTCTCGCCTCATTAATAGTAAAGCTAAGTCAAATGACCATCCATCACATTAGCTGAGATAAGTTGGAGTGATGCAGAGCAACAGAGCAGTGATATACAGTGCCTTGCGAAAGTATTCGGCCCCCTGGAACTTTTCAACCTTTTGCCACATTTCAGGCTTCAAAGTAAAAGATATAACATTTAAAATTTTTGGTGAAGAATCAACAACAAGTGGGTCACAATTGTGAAGTGGAACGAAATTTATTGGATCATTTAAACTTGTTGTAATAATAAAACTGAAAAGTTGGGCGTGCAAAATTATTCGGCCCATTTACTTTCAGTTCAGAAAACTCACTCCAGAAGTTCATTGAGGATCTCTGAATGATCCAATGTTGTCCTAAATGACTGATGAGGATAAATAGAACCCACCTATGTGTAATCAAGTCTCCGTATAAATGCACCTGCTCTGTGATAGTCTCAGGGTTCTGTTTAAAGCACAGAGAGCATCATGAAGACCAAGGAACACACCAGGCAGGTCCGTGATACTGTTGTGGAGAAGTTTAAAGCCGGATTTGGATACCAAAAGATTTCCCAAGCTTTAAACATCCCAAGGAGCACTGTGCAAGAGATCATATTGAAATGGAAGGAGTATCAGACCACTGCAAATCTACCAAGACCCGGCCGTCGCTCTAAACTTTCATCTCAAACAAGGAGAAGACTGATCAGAGATGCAGCCAAGAGGCCCATGATCACTCTGGATGAACTGCAGAGATCTACAGCTGAGGTGGGAGAGTCTGTCCATAGGACAACAATCAGTCCAACACTTCACAAATCTGGCCTTTATGGAAGAGTGGCAAGAAGAAAGCCATTTCTCAAAGATATCCATAAAAAGTCTCGTTTACAGTTTGCCACAAGCCACCTGGGAGACACACCAAACATGTGGAAGAAGGTGCTCTGGTCAGATGAAACCAAAATCCAAATTTTTGGAAACAATGCAAAACGATATGTTTGGCGTAAAGGCAACACAGCTCATCACCCTGAACACACCATCCCCACTTTCAAACATGGTGGTGGCAGCATCATGGTTTGGGCCTGCTTTTCATCAGCAGGGACAGGGAAGATGGTTAAAATTGATGGGAAGATGGATGGAGCCAAATACAGGACCATTCTGGATGAAAACCTGTTGGAGTCTACAAAAGACCTGAGACTAGGACGGAGATTTATCTTCCAACAAGACAATGATCCCAAACACAGCAAAATCTACAATGGAATGGTTCAAAACTAAAAGTATTCAGGTCTTAGAATGGCCAAGTCAAAGTCCAGATCTGAATCCAATTGAGAATATGTGGAAAGAGCTGAAAACTGCTGTTCACAAACGCTCTCCATCCAACCTCAAAGAGCTCGAGCTGTTTTGCAAGCAAGAATGGACAAGAATTTCAGTCTCTAGATGTGCAAAACTGATAGAGACATACCCCAAGCGACTTACAGCTGTAATCGCAGCAAAAGGTGGCGCAACAAAGTATTAATGCAAGGGGGCCGAATAATTTTGTACGCCCAACTTTTCAGTTTTATTATTACAAAAAAAGTTTAAATGATCCAATAAATTGCGTTCCACTTCACAATTGTGACCGACTTGTTGTTGATTCTTCACCAAAAATTTAAAATGTTATATCCTTTTGTTTGAAGCCTGAAATGTGGCAAAAGGTTGAAATGTTCCAGGGGGCTGAATACTTTCGCAAAGCACTGTATAGCTGTCGGCAGGGGCGTAGCTAAAGGCTCATAGGCCCTGGTGAAAGAGTTCAGCTTGCCCCCCCCCCCACCCCCTTTCCCTCAGTGCTGGTGCACCTAGCTTTTCTGCTGGCCAAGTCAAAAATTGAACCCCCCATGCCAAATTCTCACCCTAATCCTTTCCCTCCTAACATTATGTATATCACTACAGAACATACAGGGTAAGGCTACATTCATACGAATTGTTTGTTTTTGCGGCCTCCGATCTGCATATTTTGCGGCTCAGATGTGGACCCATTCACTTCAATGGGTCAGCAAAAAATGCGGACATCAAACTGTGTGCTGTTCGCATCTGTATGTCCATTCCTATTTTTGTCCATTTTGCAGACAAGGATAGGCATGGTTACAGTGGATCCGCAAAAAAACAGATGCCATATGCAACATCATCCGTTTTTTTTACGGATCCGCAATTTATAGACCACAAAAAAGTTCATGTGAATGTAGCCTAATACAGCACCGCATAGCTCTTATATACAGTGACGTCTCCTCTGATGTAGATGTTCTCTTTTCTTATATTCTCCTTTCTGACCGGACCACCATTTTTCAGCCATTTCTCATCTCTGGAGTTTGACAGAAAAAAATCTTAGTTTATTACTTTTCAATCATCCTCCCGTCTTCTTGACAAATAATCCTACCACCCCCCAGTACTGTGCCACTAGTACCACACAGATAGTTCCCTTCAATAATTATTGGCACACAGTGTCCTAAAATAACTGCGCCCAGCAAATAGTGTCCCTGACAATAATAGTGTAAACATAACGTCCCCCAGAAATAACTGCGCTGTGCTGATACTGTGCCAGGGCGCCCCCCACAGTAATAGTGCTCCAAAAGTCCCAACTAATAATTCTCTGCCAGAGTGCACTTGTTAATAATAGTGCCCCAACAGTACTAATGTCTCCACTGTGCCCCAGAAGTAATAATGCTTCCAATGTGCCAGTAAGAAGTGCCCCCGATAATGTGCCAGTAAGAAGTGCCCCGATAGTGCACCCCAATAATATGCCAGTAAGAAGTGCCACAATAATGTGCCAGTAAGACGTGTCCCCATAGTGGTCCCCAATAATGTGCCAGTAAGAAGTGCCCCCATGGTGCCCCCCAATAATGTGCCAGTAAGAATTGCCCCCAAAATTTCCCCCCAATAATGTGCCAGTAAGAAGTGCTACCCCCCCATAGATTCCCCCCCAAAATCATGTGCCACTAAAAAGTGTCCCACCACCATAGATGCCCCCCAAATCATGTGCCAGTAAGAAATGCCCCCAGCGCCCCCATGTGCCAGTAACAAATGCCCCCAGTGCCCCCATGTGCCAATAAGAAATGTCCCCAGTGCCCCATGTGACAGTGAGAAATGCCCCCATGTGCCAGTAAGAATTGCCCCCCAGTGCCCCCATGTGCTAGTAAGAAATGCCCCCAGTGCTCCCAATAGAGCTCCGGTCCGTGACTGCACCAATAAAAAACTATAAAATCATATACTTACCTCCATGCAGCTATCTGCAATGCGATGCAAGCCTCTTCCGGCCTGTGTCCCGCGCTGTACGGCTAAGGCGACGTGATGACGCCATTGCGCCGCCTCAGCCGGCCTCTAATAGGCTTTAAGCAGAGCTGTGTAAAACTTTCCAAAAATAAAAAAGTTAGACATATTGGGTACCGCCGCGTCCATAACAACCTGCTCTATAACAATATTACATGAGATAGCCCCCCAGGTGAATGTTGTAAAAAAATTTTTTTTAAAAACCATGCCAAAACAGCTATTTTTTTTCACCTTGACTCACAAAAAGTGTAATACCAAGCGATCAAAAAGTCTTATGTACCCCAAAATGGTACCAATCAAACCGTCATCTCGTCCCGCAAAAAATGAGCCCCCACATAAGACAATAACTCAAAAAAAAAATTCAATGGCTCCCGCAAACAAATCCATCAAAATCTGTGTTGTAAAATCCATATGGCGCACTTTCTGTTTTGAGTCCTGCCATGTGCCCCCACATCAGTTTATCACCACATATGGGGTGTTGCCGTATTCAGGAGAAAATAGGTAACAAATTATGGGGTGCTTTTCTCCTGTTACCCCTTGTGAAAATGAAAAATTTGGGGCTAAAGCAACATTTTATTGGAAGAAATGAAACTTTTCATTTTCACAGCCAAGTGTTTCCAAATTCCGTAAAACGCTTAGGGGGTTAAAGTGGCCAGTACCCCCCTTAATATATTCGTTAAAGGGTGTAGTTTCCAAAATAGGGTCACTTTTTGAGGGTTTCCACTGTAGGAGTACGTCAGGGTCTCTCAATTACAAAATGGTGCCTAAAAAATATTCTAGCAATATCTGCCTCCAAAATCCGTATGGCGCTCTTTTCCTTCTGACCACTGCCACAAACCCATAGAGACGTTTACCACCGTATATGGGGTATTTCCGTAAACTGCAGAATCATAGTAATGTATATTGAGGTTTAGTTTGCTGTTAACCCTTGCTGTGTTGCAAGAAAAAAATTATTAACATGAATAATCTACCAAAAAAGTTACATTTTGAAATTTCACCTCCATTTTCCTTTAATAAAGTTTGTAACATCAGTTTTTCATAACTTGAGGGGTGTAGTTTGTAAAATGGGTTAATTTATGGGGGGTTTCCATTAGGTAAGCCTCACAAAATCACTTTATAACTGAACTGGTGCTCAAAAATATGGTTTGAGAAATTTTGTTGAAAATTTGAAAAATTGCTTCTAAACTTCTAAGCCCTCTAACGTCCAAAAAAAATAAAATAACATTTACAAAATGATGCCAACATAAAGTAGACATATGGGGAATGTAAAGTAATAACTATTTTTGGAGGTATTACTATGTATTTTAAAAGTAGAGAAATTGACATTTGGAAATTTGCTAATTTTTCTAAGTTTTTGGTAAATTTGGGATTTTTTCATAAATAAGCGTGAAATATATTGACTCAAATTTATGACTGTCATGAAGTACAATGTGTCATGAGAAAACAATCTCAGAATGGCCTAGATAAGTAAAAGCGTTCTAAATTACCACATAAAGTCACACATGTCAGATTTGCAAAAATCAGCTTGGGATTTAAGGTGAAAAGTGGCTCGGTACTGAAAGGGTTAATAAGAAACTTTTTCATTTCAGTAGGTATACAAAATAGTATTCCGAGGATACACACTGTAGGTGCCTTCATAGAATTCCTAATGATGTAATAGTCCAAACAAATTTACAAATGGAAAGTTCTGCAGAGATTAAATATGCAGTTGCAGCAACCTTTAACTTGACTTATAAAGATATTTGTTCTAAGTGTCAAGCTAAAGATTGCCATAACTGTGTATTGAACTTTAATGTCACGTTAATAGTTGCAGTATCGGTATGCATAAGGGTGGATACAACACACCACAATCCTACAGCCACTGTCACTGACACCTCAGCACAGAGACCAAATATTAAACGGAAGAATAGGATTTTATAAAACATAGGGGCACATTTATTAAGACCGGTGATTTAGACACCAGTCTAAATTACCCCTAAACCTGACGATGGAGCAGTCTGAGTTATGAAGAGGCCCTGGCTTCTACATAACTTCGGCGAATCCTCTGCCACTTCTAAATGTAAGATGGCTTCCTTGCTGTCTCACATTTAGACCATTTTCTACACCAAAAAAATGGTAAGTGAGATGGGCCTGCTGGCCCGCCCCTTTCCCACCTGCACCCGCACCCTTGTAAAAACCTGGTGTGAGTGGGAAGTCGCAGATTTTTCTGTGCCAGAAAAAAGCCTAATTTAGCTTACTTCTATTTGATAAATTACCACATAGAGTTTAACCATTAGGAGAAATCCTTTCTATATGCCCTAAGAGCATGTGGACATCATATAATGAATGACAAAGAAATAAATAAAAAACACACCCAGATACAAATCTTGGATTGCTGCTAAACTCGGCATGCAGTTATGTCTGAGGTAGATATGGAAATTGTAAATGATTACAGGTGTGGTCTGAACACTGAGTCTTGCCACAAGAAGGCATAAAAGTGTTTCCCCCATTATCCTATAAAAGAGCTCTCAGAAGCTACTTTTGGGTAGTGTAACTTTTAAAGAGGGATCATTGATTGCTAGACATACCTCTACGATGCACCAATAGAGAGGATAGATTGATCCACCAACAAGCATGAGCAGCTCTCTGTTTCATTGTCCACCATCCAGGCATAGGTGACACCTTCATTATACTCCTCAGTCTCTGCCCAGATCACTTTCCCGAGCTTAGCAGAAGAAAATCTGGTTTCACTGCACCATTATATGTCCCGCTATTGACAGCCAGCCACTGTTGCCTTTGGTTGCAGTGGTGTCATGAACAAGAAACCTATACTGCTATGGACGTACCATATTCTGTATAAAGGATCTACAGGCCCAGCTGCAAGATCTGGGACAAACGTGCTGCAAGATACCATACACAACCTACAGTGGGGGAAAAAAGTGTTTAGTCAGCCACCAATTGTGCAAGTTCTCCCACTTAAAAAGATGAGAGAGGTCTGTAATTGACATCATAGGTAGATCTCAACTATGAGAGAAAAAATGAGAAAACAAATCCAGAAAATCAAATTGTCTGATTTTTAAAGAATTTATTTGTAAATTATGATGGAAAATAAGTATTTGGTCAATAACAAAAGTTCATCTCAATACTTTGTTATATATCCTTTGTTGGCAATGACTGAGGTCAAACATTTTGTGTAAGTCTTCACAAGGTTGGCACACACTGTTGCTGGTATGTTGGCCCATTCCTCCATGCAGATCTCTAGAGCAGTGATGTTTTGGGGCTGTTGCTGGGCAACACGGACTTTCAACTCCCTCCAAAGGTTTTTTTTTGGGGTTGAGATCTGGAGACCGGCTAGGCCACTCCAGGACCTTCACAGTAGGTTTGGTGTTCTTTGGATGCAACTCAGAATTCACTCTCCTCCAAA
This sequence comes from Rhinella marina, assembly GCA_900303285.1. Lineage (NCBI taxonomy): Eukaryota > Metazoa > Chordata > Amphibia > Anura > Bufonidae > Rhinella > Rhinella marina. The sequence goes on from ONZH01013845.1 coordinate 74,239, forward strand.
CACGACGAGCTGTGTTTCTACCAAACAGTTCTACTTTGGTTTCATATGACCATATAACATTCTCTCAATACTCTTCTGGAACATCCAAATGCTCTCTAGCAAACTTCAGACAGGCCCGAATATGTACTGGCTTAAGCAGGGGGACACATCTGGCACTGCAGGAACTGAGTCCCTGGCGGCGTAGTGTGTTACTGACGGTAGCCTTTGTTACGTTGGTCCCAGCTTTCTGCAGGTCATTCACTAGGTGTGGTTCTGGGATTTTTGCTCATAGTTCTTGTGATCATTTTGACCCCACAGGGTGAGAACTTGCGTGGAGCCCCTGATCAAGGGAGATTATCAGTGGTCTCATATGTATTCCATTTTCTAATTATTGCTCCCACAGTTGATTTCTTCACACCAAGCTGCTTACCTATTGCAGATTCAGTCTTCCCAGCCTGGTGCAGGTCTACAATTTTGTTTCTGGTGTCCTTCGATAGCTCTTTGGTCTTCACCATAGTGGAGTTTGGAGTGTGACTGTTTGAGGTTGTGGACAGGTGTCTTTTATACTGATAACAAGTTCAAACAGGTGCCATCACTACAGGTAATGAGTGGAGGACAAAGGAGCCTCTTAAAGAAGAAGTTATAGGTCTGTGAGAGCCAGAAATCTTGCTTGTTTGTAGGTGACCAAATACTTATTTTCCACCATAATTTGCAAATATATTCTTTAAAAATCAGACAATGTGATTTTCAGGATTTGTTTTCTCATTTTGTCTCTCATAGTTAAGATCTACCTATGAGGTCAATTACAGGCCTCTCTCATCTTTTTAAGTGGGAGAACTTGCACAATTGGTGGCTGACTAAATACTTTTTTCCCCCACTGTATATTCCTTTATGCCCAACTGTATCTTATCCTGTATCCAGGCTAGAGGCGCACCAAAAATGTACTAGAGCCTCCTTTCAGTTGTACAGTTTTCCCAAATAAAAGTATCCTTTCACCGTAATATTGTAATCACATATATCATCATTATATTCAAACATATGAAGATTCATTCAATTCCAACAACGTTGTCTTGGTGCATTATGTTTTTTTGACAATAAATGTGGGAGGTCATCTACCCAGATAACCGTCAGAATGCAGGTGGCAAAGGCTAGTTCACGCTCTGGAGGACTGCTTTCTGGGACAATAAGAGCTGATCACAAGTGATTCAGCTGTCAGACATATCAGCGGACCTCGACCGGTCCCTTTAAACTAAACAATATTTCTCTTTATGCAAAATTCTCTTTATGCTACTTCCACATGGGTAGAACTGCCATGTCTTGTGAAAACACCCTAAAACGGTGCATTTCATCTGCTGACTTCTATCAGTTGTATAGATTGATGTTGCAAGAGTAAAGCTTACAGTTAAAATGTATGGGCATGTAACATTACGTCATAGTATTAACAAACTGTAAATAGGTTCCTGTCTAGAACTATGTCTCTTGATATGGTTACAGCAGTAATCAGATTATCAATTTGATTGGTATGCAGTTTTCTAAATTGTAGCAGCACATTAAATAAACCATAAAATCCAATGTCACTCCTGAGGAAAGTTAGTGGTCATGAGTTTGTCTGATTCAATTTATCGATTTTTATTCCTGTGACCTTGATCAATGTAATTGTTACAGCTCAGGGAGAGTTCACATCTCCATTTCATTTTCCATTCTTCTGATCCATCAGAAAAAAAAAAGAAAAAGAAAACAAAAAAACAGATCCTGTTTAGAGTTGAGCGAACATGCTCGTAACGAGCACTGTACTGCTCGAATCCCCTGCGCTCGCATGGGCGCAGGCATCCGGATCCGTCAGGTAAGGAGTACAGATCCGGATGGCTGCGCCCATGCAAGCGCAGGGGATCCGAGTAGTACAGTGCTCGTTACGAACACGTTCGCTCCACTCTAAGGCTAGGGCTACACGGCGACAGTTGTCGCGCGTCACCCGTCGCAGCCAGGATGCCTGAGTAGCGGGGATCCCATAGAGATGAATGGGATCGCCGCGGCAGTCGCAAGTAATCCAACCGTGTTGGATTTCTTGCGACTGCCACGGCGATCCCATTCATCTCTATGGGATCCCCGCTACTCAGGGATCCTGGCTGCGCCGGGTGTCGCGCGACAACTGTCGCCGTGTAGCCCTAGCCTAATGCTGTTGCATTACTTATGCACATTTGGCATCTGTTTGAGCCATTTCAATCTGAGATCCGTTTTTTTAGACGGAACAAAAAGTACTGTATGTAAAAAGAACAGGATCCTGTTCTTTTTTTCTGTTCTGGCAGATCAGATGAACGGAAAATGAAATGGTCATGTGAACTCTCCCTGCTATTCTTCATGTGTGGAAGCTTACCAAATATACTATTCAAAGCCCTTGAAGATATATTTGAAATAGGTTTTATATTAAATTAATTCCCAGTATTAATTTAGGTATACTTAAATCACACACTTATTTTTTGGTCGGTAGTTTGTAGTTTTTAATGGTGCCATTTTGGGATACATATAACTTATTGATTAACTTTTATTACCTCTTTCTGGGAGGGGGTGGGAAAAAACAGCAATACTGACACTAAGGGGATCATTTATGAACAGATATATGCCACTTTTGTGGCATATAGGGGAAAGGCCTGCAGGCTTGTCTCATTCATCATTTTGTACACCTGGTTTATTCGTAGAAAATTATGTAAATCTAAGGCAGCAGGGAAGGTGTCTTACATTTAGAAGTGGCAGTGGATCCGCCGGAGCCTCTACATAACTTCGGCAATCCACCACCAGCGCAGGGACTTATTAAGACCAGCATCTAAAACACCGGTCTTAATAAATGTACCCCTACATTTTTACGTTATAAATTTTGTGGTGTTCATTCTTGGGCATAAACAACATGATAGCTTTACTCTCTGGGTCAGTACAATTACAGCGATACCAAATACATATAGATTGTTATGTTTTACTATGTTTGCAAAATAAAAACCCATTTTTTTAAAGAAGAAAATGTTTCTACATCGTATCATCCCAAGACCCATAACTTTTTTATTTTTAATTCTAAAGAGCTTGATTTTTGAGGGACGACAGTTTTCATTGGTATCATATTGAAGTACATAACAGTTTTTGATTGCTTTTTATTCCATTTCTTTGGTGGCAAATAAGCAAAAAGAAGCAATTCTGACATTGTTTTTTTACAGCGTTCACTGTACGGAATAAATTACTTAATTACTTAAAATCACTTAATTGTACGGGATAATTACAGACACGACAATACTAGAGATGAGCGAGCACTAAAATGCTCGGGTGCTCGTTATTCGAGTCGAACTTTTCCCGATGCTCGGGTGCTCGTTTCGAATAACGAACCCCATTGAAGTCAATGGGAGACTCGAGCATTGTTGCGGGGGACCAAGGCTCTGCCTAGGGAAGGCTGGGTGAAAACCTGGAAACCTCAGAAAATGATGGAAACACCACGGAAATGGACAGGAAACAGCAGGGGCAGCATGCATGGATGCCTCTGAGGCTGCCTAATCTCACCATTAAAAAACAATTCACGGAAAATGGTGCACTACAGCGGAAAATGCCGTTGACAATATATGGCTAAACCCTCACTCTGATGTTAAAATGAGACTTTCGCCAGTATATCCTTATATCAAAGACATACCGGAGCCCGAGCACCGCGTCAAGGTATCTCAGTTGGCATCGGGACCTACGCTATCCCTACTGTGGTATAGATAATAACAGATAGGTGCAAGAGGTCCGAAACACAGCGACCAGCTCCCAGTCACCTCCAGCGTGAAATCACACATACAATGGGAGGGGGGGCGGAGGCTGTATTTCCCACATTGCCCTGACGTCATGTGACCCAGGCTGCACAGGTGCACCTGAATGTTACCCATTAGTAAAATCAAGGCACATTCAACCTGGAGTTGCCACGCCTCCAGGAATAAACGTACAAACAAACTCACGGAAAAATAAGGTGGTCTCAAATGGCAGAACATGCTCAAAACCCCAATGCTGTAGCGCATATAACTGGGGGAGCAAGTCCCGCACATGTGGCCCGCTGCAGAACGTAATCCCCAGCAAAAAATGCATACAATGGAGGATGCCTACAGCGGACCACATGTACCACAAAAACATCCTACACAGGGTAGACAAATGTGCGGATGTGACAATCTACATAGAAAACAATTCACGGAAAATGGTGCACTACAGCGGAAAATGCCGTTGACAATATATGGCTAAACCCTCACTCTGATGTTAAAATGAGACTTTCGTCAGTATATCCTTATATCAAAGACATACCGGAGCCCGAGCACCGCGTCAAGGTATCTCAGTTGGCATCGGGACCTACGCTATCCCTACTGTGGTATAGATAATAACAGATAGGTGCAAGAGGTCCGAAACACAGCGACCAGCTCCCAGTCACCTCCAGCGTGAAATCACACATACAATGGGAGGGGGGGCGGAGGCTGTATTTCCCACATTGCCCTGACGTCATGTGACCCAGGCTGCACAGGTGCACCTGAATGTTACCCATTAGTAAAATCAAGGCACATTCAACCTGGAGTTGCCACGCCTCCAGGAATAAACGTACAAACAAACTCACGGAAAAATAAGGTGGTCTCAAATGGCAGAACATGCTCAAAACCCCAATGCTGTAGCGCATATATAACTGGGGGAGCAAGTCCCGCACATGTGGCCCGCTGCAGAACGTAATCCCCAGCAAAAAATGCATACAATGGAGGATGCCTACAGCGGACCACATGTACCACAAAAACATCCTACACAGGGTAGACAAATGTGCGGATGTGACAATCTACATAGAAAACAATTCACGGAAAATGGTGCACTACAGCGGAAAATGCCGTTGACAATATATGGCTAAACCCTCACTCTGATGTTAAAATGAGACTTTCGCCAGTATATCCTTATATCAAAGACATACCGGAGCCCGAGCACCGCGTCAAGGTATCTCAGTTGGCATCGGGACCTACGCTATCCCTACTGTGGTATAGATAATAACAGATAGGTGCATGAGGTCCGAAACACAGCGACCAGCTCCCAGTTACCTCCAGCGTGAAATCACACATACAATGGGAGGGGGGGCGGAGGCTGTATTTCCCACATTGCCCTGACGTCATGTGACCCAGGCTGCACAGGTGCACCTGAATGTTACCCATTAGTAAAATCAAGGCACATTCAACCTGGAGTTGCCACGCTCCAGGAATAAACGTACAAACAAACTCACGGAAAAATAAGGTGGTCTCAAATGGCAGAACATGCTCAAAACCCCAATGCTGTAGCGCATATATAACTGGGGGAGCAAGTCCGCACATGTGGCCCGCTGCAGAACGTAATCCCCAGCAAAAAATGCATACAATGGAGGATGCCTACAGCGGACCACATGTACCACAAAAACATCCTACACAGGGTAGACAAATGTGCGGATGTGACAATCTACATAGAAAACAATTCACGGAAAATGGTGCACTACAGCGGAAAATGCCGTTGACAATATATGGCTAAACCCTCACTCTGATGTTAAAATGAGACTTTCGCCAGTATATCCTTATATCAAAGACATACCGGAGCCCGAGCACCGCGTCAAGGTATCTCAGTTGGCATCGGGACCTACGCTATCCCTACTGTGGTATAGATAATAACAGATAGGTGCATGAGGTCCGAAACACAGCGACCAGCTCCCAGTTACCTCCAGCGTGAAATCACACATACAATGGGAGGGGGGGCGGAGGCTGTATTTCCCACATTGCCCTGACGTCATGTGACCCAGGCTGCACAGGTGCACCTGAATGTTACCCATTAGTAAAATCAAGGCACATTCAACCTGGAGTTGCCACGCCTCCAGGAATAAACGTACAAACAAACTCACGGAAAAATAAGGTGGTCTCAAATGGCAGAACATGCTCAAAACCCCAATGCTGTAGCGCATATATAACTGGGGGAGCAAGTCCCGCACATGTGGCCCGCTGCAGAACGTAATCCCCAGCAAAAAATGCATACAATGGAGGATGCCTACAGCGGACCACATGTACCACAAAAACATCCTACACAGGGTAGACAAATGTGCGGATGTGACAATCTACATAGAAAACAATTCACGGAAAATGGTGCACTACAGCGGAAAATGCCGTTGACAATATATGGCTAAACCCTCACTCTGATGTTAAAATGAGACTTTCGCCAGTATATCCTTATATCAAAGACATACCGGAGCCCGAGCACCGCGTCAAGGTATCTCAGTTGGCATCGGGACCTACGCTATCCCTACTGTGGTATAGATAATAACAGATAGGTGCATGAGGTCCGAAACACAGCGACCAGCTCCCAGTTACCTCCAGCGTGAAATCACACATACAATGGGAGGGGGGGCGGAGGCTGTATTTCCCACATTGCCCTGACGTCATGTGACCCAGGCTGCACAGGTGCACCTGAATGTTACCCATTAGTAAAATCAAGGCACATTCAACCTGGAGTTGCCACGCCTCCAGGAATAAACGTACAAACAAACTCACGGAAAAATAAGGTGGTCTCAAATGGCAGAACATGCTCAAAACCCCAATGCTGTAGCGCATATAACTGGGGGAGCAAGTCCCGCACATGTGGCCCGCTGCAGAACGTAATCCCCAGCAAAAAATGCATACAATGGAGGATGCCTACAGCGGACCACATGTACCACAAAAACATCCTACACAGGGTAGACAAATGTGCGGATGTGACAATCTACATAGAAAACAATTCACGGAAAATGGTGCACTACAGCGGAAAATGCCGTTGACAATATATGGCTAAACCCTCACTCTGATGTTAAAATGAGACTTTCGCCAGTATATCCTTATATCAAAGACATACCGGAGCCCGAGCACCGCGTCAAGGTATCTCAGTTGGCATCGGGACCTACGCTATCCCTACTGTGGTATAGATAATAACAGATAGGTGCAAGAGGTCCGAAACACAGCGACCAGCTCCCAGTCACCTCCAGCGTGAAATCACACATACAATGGGAGGGGGGGCGGAGGCTGTATTTCCCACATTGCCCTGACGTCATGTGACCCAGTATGTCCGGTATGTCTTTGATATAAGGATATACTGGCGAAAGTCTCATTTTAACATCAGAGTGAGGGTTTAGCCATATATTGTCAACGGCATTTTCCGCTGTAGTGCACCATTTTCCGTGAATTGTTTTCTATGTAGATTGTCACATCCGCACATTTGTCTACCCTGTGTAGGATGTTTTTGTGGTACATGTGGTCCGCTGTAGGCATCCTCCATTGTATGCATTTTTTGCTGGGGATTACGTTCTGCAGCGGGCCACATGTGCGGGACTTGCTCCCCCAGTTATATGCGCTACAGCATTGGGGTTGAGCATGTTCTGCCATTTGAGACCACCTTATTTTTCCGTAATCTCACCATTACCCCAAATTCTCAGGCAACAGCCTGGTGGTTACCCTCATGGCAATTGTGCTCACCCAGACCAAGAAAGGCGAGGCAAATACCCATCACATGTTAGGGAAGCACCCAACTAGGTGCAACGAAGGTCCATCACCGCATGCAGGTGACACCACTGCTCATGCTGGCACTGCAGCTGAAATCAAGTTTAGTATCTGTTCTTATCAGTTGCTGTGCCTGCTGGTGGTATAGTGGTGAGCATAGCTACTTCCCAAGCAGTTGATGTGGGTTCGATTCCCATCTATCGCAGGAGGCAATTCAGAATCAGTACAATATCTAATATGTCCCTTATCCGGCTAAATTTTTTGTAGAGAGGGCCTGTAGGTGGGGGGCAGGCTGGGGGGAAGGAGGTTTTGCTGGAAGAGCCAGAGGAGTGCCCCCTGGGCTAGCGTGTGTGGTGGTGACAACAGCCGGAATGGATTTGGAAAAACTGTTGCTTTAACCCGTATGGTATCGATTCTTCTCAGTTTAATACCGTATACGTCCCCTATCTTAGGACCCTATATTTAATGGATTTTTCGAACACGGAAAACAGAAAAAGAGCTTGCTCTGGCCAGGGGAGTGTCCATGCTCTGCCTATCACAGGTCATGAGGCAGATAAAAGAAGAACAAAACCAAACATCAGTACAACTTCTAATATGTCCCCTATCTGGCTAAATTGTTTGTAGAGTGGGCCTGTAGGTGGGGGGGGCAGGCTGGGGCAAGGAGGTTTCGCTGGAAGAGCCAGAGGAGTGCCCCCTGGGCTAGCGTGTGTGGTGGTGACAACAGCCGGAATGCATTTGGAAATACTCTAGCATCAGCCGGTGCAGTATCGATTCTTCTCAGTTTAATACCATATACGTCCCCTATCTTGGGACCCTATATTTAATGGATATTTCGAACACGGAAAACGGAAAAAGAGCTTGCTCTGGCCAGGGGAGTGTCTTTCCCACTGCAGCTAAGGGGACGTGTCCATGCTCTGCCTATCACAGGTCATGAGGCAGATAAAAGAAGAACAAAAACAAACATGAGTACAACTTCTAATACGTCCCCTATCCGGCTAAATTGTTTGTACAGTGGGCCTGTAGGTGGGGGGGGGCAGGCTGGGGCAAGGAGGTTTCGCTGGAAGAGCCAGAGGAGTGCCCCCTGGGCTAGCGTGTGTGGTGGTGACAACAGCCGGATGTATTTAGAATGACGACGCAGGACCCCAACTTAAAAATTTAGCATCAACCGGTACAGTCGGAAATTATGAGATTGATCAAGTGTGGTATGTCTTCTATGTATACTACTCAGTTTAATACCGTATATGGCAGCTATCCGGAAAAATAGTTTGGAGAGAGAGAAAGATAGGAAAAAGACGTGAATTGTTTGGAGAGAGGGCCTGTAGGTGGAACTCCGGAAAAATTGTTTGGACAGAGGGCCTGTAGGTGGACCTCCGGAAAAATTGTTTGGAGAGAGGGCCTGTAGGTGGACCTCCGTTAAAATTGTTTGGACAGAGGGCCTATAGGTGGACCTCCGGAAAAATTGTTTGGAGAGAGGGCCTGTAGGGGGCCCTCCTGAAAAATTGTTTGAAGAGAGGGCCTGTAGGTGGACCTCCGGAAAAATTGTTTGAATAGAGGGCCTGTAGGTGGACCTCTGGAAAAATTGTTTGAATAGAGGGCCTGTAGGGGGCCCTCCTGAAAAATTGTTTGAAGAGAGGGCCTGTAGGTGGACCTCTGGAAAAATTGTTTGGAGAGAGGGCCTGTAGGTGGACCTCTGGAAAAATTGTTTGGAGAGAGGGCCTGTAGGTGGACCTCCGGAAAAATTGTTTGGAGAGAGGGCCTGTAGGGGGCCCTCCTGAAAAATTGTTTGAAGAGAGGGCCTGTAGGTGGACCTCCGGAAAAATTGTTTGAAGAGAGGGCCTGTAGGGGGCCCTCCTGAAAAATTGTGGTAAAAGAGTGCCAGTTGGACCTCTGAAAAATGGCGTTTTTTTGGTCAGCGTTAGGCAAAGACGATATGGAGGAGGAGGAGGAGGAGTAGAGAAGAGGAATCGGATACATAAGTAATGTTAATCTTTAGCTGCTTTCCCCCGGAGGAGATTTGAATTCCGGTTAAATCCAGGCTTTGTTCATTTTAATAAGCGTCAGCCTGTCAGCGCTGTCAGTTGACAGGCGTGTACGCTTATCAGTGATGACGCCACCAGCTGCACTGAATACCCGCTCTGACAGCACGCTAGCGGCAGGGCAGGCCAGCACCTCCAAGGCGTACAGCGCCAGTTCAGGCCACGTGTCCAGCTTTGAAACCCAGTAGTTGTATGGAGCAGAGTGATCGCTACGGACGTTGGTATGGTCAGCTAGGTACTCCCTCACCATCTTTCTGTACAGCTCCCCCCTACTCTGCCTAGACTGGGGACAGGTGACAGTGTCTTGCTGGGGTGACATAAAAGTGGCAAAGGCCTTGGAGAGCGTTCCCCTGCCAGTGCTGGACAAGCTGCCTGCTCGCCTCCTCTCCCCCGCTACTTGGCCCACAGAACCATGCCCTCTGCCACTAGCGGCGTCAGATGGGAAGAATTGTTTCAGCTTGTGCACCAGGGCCTGTTGATATCTATTCACTCTCATACTCCTTTCCTCTGCAGGGATGAGAGTGGAAAGGTTCTGCTTGTATCGTGGGTCCAGGAGAGTGAACACCCAGTAATCGGTGTTTGAAAAAATTCTTCTAACGTGAGGGTCACGGGATAGGCAGCCTAACATGAAGTCTGCCATGTGCGCCAGAGTCCCAACACGCAAGAATTCCCTCTCCTCACTGGCCTGACTCTCCATTTCCTCCTCCTCCTCCTCCAAGTCCTCCTCTTCAGCCCATACACGCTCAAGAGTTAAGGACTGAGCACTGGTACCCTCTACTGTCTCGCCGACATTCTCCTCTTCTTTCTCCTCATCCTCATCCCCCTCCTCCGATACGCGCTGAGAAACAGACCGGAGGGTGCTCTGGCTATCAAGCGACGTATCTTCCTCCACCATCTCTTGTGACAAGCGCAAAGCATCCGACTTGATGCTGAGCAGTGAGTTTTTCAACAGGCAAAGGAGCGGGATGGTGAGGCTGATAATGGCGGCATCGCCGCCTACCATCTGTGTTGACTCCTCAAAGTTGCTCAACACCTGGCAGATATCAGACATCCACGTCCACTCCTCATTGTAGACTTGAGGAATCTGAGAGACCTGACTACCAGTTCTGGTGGAAGATGACATCTGGCAGTCTACAATCGCTCTGCGCTGCTGGTAAACTCTGGATAACATGTTTAATGTGGAATTCCATCTCGTGGGCACGTCGCACAACAGTCGGTGAGCAGGCAGTTGTAGGCGGCGCTGCGCTGCCCTGAGAGTGGCAGCATCTGTGCTCGACTTGCGGAAATGCGCACAGATGCGGCGCACCTTGGTGAGCAAATCAGACAGATTGGGGTATGTCTTGAGGAACCGTTGAACAATTAGGTTGAACACGTGGGCCAGGCATGGCACATGTGTCAGTCTGCCGAGTTGCAGAGCCGCCACCAGGTTACGCCCGTTGTCACACACAACCATGCCTGGCTTGAGGTTCAGCGGTGCCAGCCACACATCGGTCTGCGCCGTGATGCCCTGTAACAGCTCTTGGGCGGTGTGCCTTTTGTCACCTAAGCTCAGCAGTTTGAGCACCGCCTGCTGGCGCTTACCCATGGCACTGCTGCTGCGCCTAGAGCTACCGACTGAAGGCGCCGTGCCCACGGATGGTAATTCGGTGGAGGAGGAGGAGGGGTCGGAGGAGGAGGAGGCATAGTACGTCTGAGAGACCGTGACCAAGGTAGGCCCCGCAATCCTCGGTGTGGGCAGTACATGAGCGGCCCCAGGGTCAGTCTCGGTCCCAGCCTCCACCAAGTTAACCCAATGTGCCGTCAGTGAGATATAGTGTCCCTGCCTGGCAGCACTTGTCCACGTGTCCGTGGTTAGGTGGACCTTATCACTAACCGCGTTGGTCAGGGCACGGATGATGTTCTGTGACACGTGCTGGTGTAGGGCTGGGACGGCACATCGGGAGAAAATAGTGGCGGCTGGGGACGGAATACCGAGGGGCAGCCACCGCCATGAGATTTCAAAAGGCCTCGGTCTCTACCAGCCTATAGGGCAGCATCTCCAGGCTAAGCAATTTGGAGATGTGGACGTTGAGGGCTTGGGCATGTGGGTGGGTGGAACTGTATTTCCTCTTGCGCTCCAGCGTCTGCTGTAAAGACAGCTGAACGCTGCGCTGGGACACGTTGGTGGACGCTGTGGAGGATCGTGGAGGCGAAGGTGTGGTTTTCCGGCGGGAGGCGCTCGTGCCGGGGTCCTGGGCAGGGGGTTGACTAGCAGAGGCAGCGAGTGACGCAGGGGGTTGACTAGCAGAGGCAGCGAGTGACACAGGGGAAGGAGCAGTGGTGGGACCCGCAGGAGGTGGTGAACGGCCTTGGTTCCATTGAGTGGGGTGTTTAGCACTCATATGCCTGCGCATGCTGGTGGTGGTTAGGCTAGTAGTGGTGGCACCCCTGCTGATCCTGGTGTGGCACAGGTTGCACACCACAGTCCGTTGGTCATCCTCACTTTCTTTAAAGAACCTCCAGACTTGCGAACATCTAGGCCTCGCCACGGGAGCTTCACTACGTGAAACAGTTGCTGCTGATGCACCAGCTCTGGCCCTGCTTCTCCCTCTGGCCACACCACTGCCTCTTACAACCTGTTCTGGTGCAGCACTCGCCTCCGCCTCAGAAGCACTGTCTTCACTCGGCATATCAACCCAGCTTGGGTCAGTCACCTCATCATCCTCCGATTCCTCAGTCTGCTCCCCCCTCGGAATTCCTTCCATAACAACAACTTCACCACTGTCTGACAACCGTGTCTCCTCATCGTCTGACACCTCTTTACAAATTTCTTCCACTAACTCAACATTGTCATCATCATCACCCACAGACTGCGACAGTTGGAAAACTTGGGCATCGGGAACGAGGTCAACAGCAACCTGAGAAGTGGTTTGTGACTCTGGGAAGGGTCCAGAAAACAGTTCCTGAGAGTATGCCGGATCACATTCCAAATTTTCCTGGGAGGGGGCAGACTGGGGGGAAGGAGGTTGAGGTGGAGGAGCCATAGGAGTGCTCCCTTGGGTAACGTGGGTGGACTGCGTGTAAGACTGACTGGTGGACAAATTACATGAAGCATGGTCCGCAATCCACGAGATCAGCTGTTCGCACTGTTGTGGTTTCAACAGTCCTCTACCACGTGTCCCTGTAAGTTGAGACATGAAGCTAGGGAGTGTAACTCTGCGGCGTTCCACAGCTCCCTCATCAGCAGATACTGTCTCACCCTGCCCAGGACCACGGCCTCTGCCCCCTGCAGTAATTGAATGCCACGCCCACGCCCACGC
>ONZH01013846.1:0-78999 GCA_900303285.1 Rhinella marina
GCCCTCTTAGTTATTATAGTGGCCCCTCTTAGTTAATAATGCAGTTGCCCCCTCTTAGTTATTTATAGTGGCCCCCCTCTTAGTTAATAATACAGTTGCCCTCTCTTAGTTAATATAGTGGCCCCCCTTAGTTAATAATACAGTTGCCCCCTCTTAGTTATTATAGTGGCCCCTCTTAGTTAATAATGCAGTTGACCCCTCTTAGTTATTATAGTGGCCCCCTTAGTTAATAATACAGTTGCCCCCTCTTAGTTATTATAGTGGGCCCCCCTTAGTTAATAATACAGTTGCCCCCTCTTAGTTATTATAGTGGCCCCCCTTAGTTAATAATACAGTTGCCCCCTCTTAGTTATTATAGTGGCCCCCCCTTAGTTAATAATGCAGTTGCCCCCTCTTAGTTATTATAATGGCCCCCCTTAGTTAATAATTCAGTTGCCCCTCTTAGTTATTATAGTGGCCCTCCTTAGTTAATAATGCAGTTGCCCCCTCTTAGTTATTATAGTGGCCCCCCTTAGTTAATAATGCAGTTGCCCCCTCTTAGTTAATAAAATAGTGGTATAAAGGCCTCCTATCTCTCTCTCTCTCTCTATATACATATATATATATATATATATATATATATATATATATATATATATATATATGAATATATATATTATTGCTAATTTGCTCCCCGTCCCATACTGCCCCAGGTGCCCCCAGTACCTCCTGGCTGGCTCCATTAGGGTATATATACCTGGAAAAAAAAATACTTACCTTTCTTCTGCTCTCCGTCACCACTTGAGGATTCCCGGCACAGGCAGTCACTAACACATCACTGTGACCTCCTGCGCCGCGTCTTCAAGTCATCTCGCGAGGCCCGGCACAGGAGGTCACAGTGCGGTAAGCGTGATCTAATGCGTCGCTCTACTGCCTCATAGGCTTCAGGCCTAGTGGCCTGAAGCCTATGAGGCATAACGGAGGGGACGGGAGCCATAGGAAATTACTTCTGCCCGGCGCCCCCTCAATAGTCTGGCGGCCGGCGCCCTGTGCGACCGCACAGGTCGCACATAGCTAAGGCCGGCCATGGATGTATGTTTAATTCACCCCTTCAGGGCCAGATTAAGGCTACCAGCAGTATGGAGCACAAAATTTATGATGGGGCCCCCCCTCGCCGCAACTTACGCGAGGCCCTCCAGAACAATGTAACAAAGTTCCGTTGAGGGTTATGTTTGAATCCAGTTTCAAGAATTTAAATGTAACCCTTGAACGGAAAGCCCAGTGAAGTGCTAATAGTGTGCCCCCCAGGCAGTGTACTGTGACATCACTGTGCTTATTATCCCTGGACTGTGACATCGCAGTGTTTATTATCCCTGTACTGTGACATCACTGTGTTTATTATCCCTGTACGGTGACATCACTGTGTTTATTATCTCTGGACTGTGACATCACTGCGTTTATTATCCCTGTACTGTGACATCATTGTGTTTATTATCCTGTACGGTGACATCACTGTGTTTATTATCCCTGGACTGTGACATCACTGTGTGTATTATCTCTGTACGGTGACATCACTGTGTTTATTATCTCTGTACAGAGACATCACTGTGTGTATTATCCCTGGACTTTGACATCACTGTGTTTATTATCCCTGTATGGTGACATCGCTGTGTTTATTATCTCTGTACTGTGACATCACTGTGTTTGTTATCCAAGTACTGTGACATCACTGTGTTTATTATCCCTGTACAGTGACATCGCTGTGTGTATTATCCCAGTGCAGGAAGAGGTAAGTGGTCTGTGTTTGTGTGTTTGTTTTCTATTTTTCAGGGTCGTGAATGCAGAGGACTACGTCGGATTCGGTGGATTACATCGGACCAGCTTTTTTTTTTTTTTTTTTTTTTTAATAAAATGGTCAAACAGGGGTCTGGGGGAGTGTTTATTTCAATAAAATGTTTTATACTTGTGTGTGTGTATTTTGTTTTACAATACTACAGTTTTAGTAATTATGGCTATCTACAGACGGCCCTGATTACTAATACTGGGCTTAGTGCTTGCCGGTATGGCAGGCCAGCACTAACCCCAACATCTATTACCTTGGCACCAGAGGCGTAGCTAGAGGTTCAGCACAGGGGGGGCGAAACATACTTGAGTGGGCCCCCCACTTGGCTTCCCAAACGCACGTTTCCAACTTCACAGGCACATACTACTAGTTGTGGTTATAATATTGTATTAGAAAGATTACTATATAAACTGCTAGATCATCTATGCTGCTAAGTACAGTACAATAGACTTTCTACATACCCTACTCTAAATACTCTACCACATAATGCAGTGAAAT
The DNA here is from genome assembly GCA_900303285.1 of Rhinella marina. Lineage (NCBI taxonomy): Eukaryota > Metazoa > Chordata > Amphibia > Anura > Bufonidae > Rhinella > Rhinella marina. The sequence goes on from ONZH01013846.1 coordinate 2,321, forward strand.
ATAGGATTAATAGGAGTAAAAAACAAGAGGACTCCTATGTTAAAGGAAACCTGTCCACAGTTTTTACATCACTAAACTAACAGTCCCCTGCCCCCATCAGACCTCAGATCATCAGAATGTGCCCCCCATCAGACCTCAGATCAGTGTATTGTGCCCCACCAGACCTCAGATCAGCGTATTGTGCCCCATCAGACCTCAGATCAGCAGAATATGCCCCCATCAGACCTCACATCAGCCTACTGTGCCCCCATCAGACCTCAGATCAGCGTATTGTGCCCCATCAGACCTCACATCAGCCTACTGTGCCCCCATCAGACCACATCAGCGTATTGTGCCCCATCAGACCTCAGATCAGCGTATTGTACCCCATCAGACCTCAGATCAGCAGAATGTGCCCCCATTAGTCCTCACATCAGCCTACTGTGCCCCCATCAGACCTCAGATCAGCGTATTGTGCCCCCATCAGACCTCCGATCAACAGAATGTGCCCCCATCAGACCTCAGATCAGCGTATTGTGCCACATCAGACCTCAGATCAGCATATTGTGCCCCCATCAGACCTCAGATCAGCAGAATGTGCCCCCATCAGACCTCAGATCAGCGTATTGTGCCCCATCAGACCTCAGATCAGCGTACTGTGCCCCCATCAGACCTCAGATCAGCGTACTGTGCCCCCATCAGACCTCAGATCAGCGTACTGTGCCCCCCATCAGACCTCAGATCAGCGTATTGTGCCCCATCAGACCTCAGATCAGCGTATTGTGCCCCATCAGACCTCAGATCAGCGTACTGTGCCCCCATCAGACCTCAGATCAGCAGAATGTGCCCCCATCAGACCTCACATCAGCCTACTGTGCCCCCATCAGACCTCAGATCAGCGTATTGTGCCCCCCACCAGACCTCAGATCAGCGTATTGTGCCACATCAGACCTCAGATCAGCATATTGTGCCCCCATCAGACCTCAGATCAGCAGAATGTGCCCCCATCAGACCTCAGATCAGCGTATTGTGCCCCATCAGACCTCAGATCAGCGTACTGTGCCCCCATCAGACCTCAGATCAGCGTACTTTGCCCCCATCAGACCTCAGATCAGCGTACTGTGCCCCCATCAGACCTCAGATCAGCGTACTGTGCCCCATCAGACCTCAGATCAGCGTATTGTGCCCAATCAGACCTCAGATCAGCGTACTGTGCCCCCATCAGACCTCATATCAGCCTACTAGCTACGCCACTGCTTGGCACCCACCGCCACCAGGGGTGCCGGGAAGAGTCGGGTACCCGCAGGACCGGACCTTCTAAATTGAGGGTCTGGCTCTGGGCGGCTGCAGGCTGGTACCATTAGGCTGGGAAGGGCCAATAACCTTGTCCCTTCCCACCCTGGTAGTGCCAGGCTGCCACTGCTGGTTGTATCTGGCTGGCGAAGGAAAAAAGGGGGGGACCCCACGACATTTTTTTTTTATTATTTATTTTTGTAAAAAAATGGCGTGGGGTCCCCCCCTTTTTTCCTTCGCCAGCCAGATAAAACCAGCAGCGGCAGCCTGGCACTACCAGGGTGGGAAGGGACACGGTTATTGGCCCTTCCCAGCCTAATGGTACCAGCCTGCAGCCGCCCCAGAGCCAGACCCTCAATTTAGAAGGTCCGGTCCTGCGGGTACCCGGCTCTTCCCGGCACCCCTGGTGTCGGTGGGTGCCGAGGTAATAGATGTTGGGGTTAGTGCTGGCCTGCCATACCGGCAAGCACTAAGCCCAGTATTAGTAATCAGGGCCGTCTGTAGATAGCCGTAATTACTAAAACTGTAGTATTGTAAAACAAAAAACATACACACAAGTATAAAACATTTTATTGAAATAAACACTCCCCCAGACCCCTGTTTGACCATTTTATTAAAAAAAAAAAAAAAAAAAAGCTGGTCCGAAGTAGTCCACCGAATCTGACGTAGTCCTCTGCATTCACGACCCTGAAAAATAGAAAACAAACACGCAAACACAGACCACTTACTTCTTCCTGCACTGGGATAATACACACAGCGATGTCACTGTACAGGGATAATAAACACAGTGATGTTACAGTACTTGGATAACAAACACAGTGATGTCACCGTACAGAGAAATTAAACACAGTGATGTCACCGTACAGGGATAATAAACACAGTGATGTCAAAGTCCAGGGATAATACACACAGTGATGTCACTGTACAGGGATAATAAACCTCAGATCAACACATTGTGCCCATATCAGACCTCAGATCAGCGTCTTGTGCCCCCATCAGACCACAGGTCAGCGTCTTGTGCCCCCATCAGACCTCAGATCAGCGTCTTGTGCCCCCATCAGACCTCAGATCAACACAATGTGCCCCCATCAGAGCTCAGGTCAGCGTCTTGTGCCCCCATCAGACCTCAGGTAAGCGTCTTGTGCCCCCATCAGACCTCAGGTCAGCGTCTTGTGCCCCCCTCAGACCTCAGATCAGCGTCTTGTGCCCCCATCAGACCTCAGGTAAGCGTCTTGTCCCCCATCAGACCTCAGATCAGCGTCTTGTTCCCCCATAAGACCTCAGATCAACACAATGTGCCCCCATCAGACCTCAGGTCAGCGTCTTGTGCCCCCCTCAGACCAGGGTCTTGTGCCCCCCTCAGACCAGCGTCCCTGCCGGACGCTGCGTCAGGTCATAGTGCACGCCGGGAAGACAGTGGAGCGCGGAACCTGATGGCAGCGGTAGTGCAGAACAGGTAAGTATGCTTTTTTTAAAGTGGCTGGGTGGGCTGATCTGAGGTCTGAGGGGGGCGCGGGGCCCCCCATGAAATCATTGGAGCTGGGGCCTGGAGCAGTAGCTCCAGATGCTCCAATTATAATCCGGCCCTGCACCCCTTTCTTCAGAGCCATTCTCTGCAGCTCTGGTCTGTTTCCTCCTGCTGCTGCTTGTTTACAATCTGGGGACTTGCTGGTATATGGCATGTTACCGCTGCAACCAATCACCAATCAGTGGTCTAATGCTGAGGACTGCGATTGGCTGCAGTGGTCACATACACCTGCACAGCAACTGACACTGTGACAATGTGCACACTTGCCCGTTATACCCGTCAGTCTTTGTTTACATGGCCGCAGCAATGATGCCAGAAAGTCTAGCACATCACATGCATAATTACTGAGGCAATATAAACAAAGCACTCATACTAGAGCGGCAGGGCTGTAAAAGCTGAGAATTATGGATTTACGTAATAGTACGTCACATATTGGGTCTTTAAAGGGAACCTGTCATCTACAAAACACCCCCTGAACTAGAGTAAGCAGTGTATAGTGTAAGTGACGTCAAGTCTGGTTATGTAATTTTTATCTTCATACTCCCTTCCATTCTGATGTTGTGCTCCCACAAACCAGCAGTAAAATGCACTCAGTGGACTCCAGTGCTCACTCACATAATGGAGAGGACTCAAAGAGGAGTCCTCTCAATGCATTTTACTGCAGGTTTGTGGGAGCACAGCGTCGGAATGGAAGTGAGTATGAAGATAAAACTTACATATTCGGATTCAGCATCACTTACACTATACACCGCTTACTCTAGTTTAGGGGGCGTTTCGGAGATGACAGGTTCCCTTTAAAGATGGTGCCCGCTCTACTCCAGTTTCACACAGCAGACACCCGGACCTAAAGTCCACAACCAGTGGTAATGCCGATCACAGAATTTGATCAAAGTGTAAAAAAATACAAATAAATGTTTCTAAAAACATAAAAACATTAAAAATATAAACATTCAAATCACCCCCCTTTCCCCAAAATTAAAATAAAAATATATAAACAATAAAAAATACACATCATGAGTATCGCTGCGTGCAAAAACACCCATACTATTAAGATATAAAAATATTTATTCTATACAGCAAATGGTGAAATAGAATTATACATATGTGGTATTGCAATAATCATACTGACCTGGAGAATGAAAGTAACAGGTCAGTTTTACTATATAATGAACGATGTAAAAAAAAAAAAAACATGAAACTGTTTCGGAATTGCCTTTTTTTTCCAAATTCACCCCATTTGGATTTTTTTCCAGCTCCCCACTGCACACAACTTTATGCAATATTAAATGGTGGAATTAGAAAGTGCAACTTGTCCCTCAAAAAACAAGCCCTCATAAGGCTATGTTAAAGGAAAAAATAAAAAAAAAAGTTATGACTGGAAAAGGCAGGGAGTGAAAAACGAAAACACCAAAACAAAAAAACATCCGGGGCTCAACAGGTTAAAGGGATGGGTGGCAACCCTGATCCCATCCAACAGTCATGAGATTGTCCACTGGTTCTGGTGCTGTATGACTGAATGGCTCTTTGCTTTTTACAACGCCTTTCAGTTAGATAAGTTTCTTTAAAGGGGTTATCACTTTATATGTAAAAAAATGAAAATCAGACATCATATAGTACATGGCAATACCTATCTAACAAAGCTAGAACCAGCCCTGTACCTCACATGGATCCAGAGATCTCCCCATTCATTACTCTGCCAGATTTATATCAAGCTGGCAGCTCAGGGGAGTGTCTTTTCTTGTGCAGCTCAAGGGGTGTGTCCATTCATCTCCCCCTATGATAACTCAGGAGACAGTTGAAGGATGAAACTGAGCATGTGCGGCCATCCCAGTGAGCCGGACAAAGAAATAATAATAAACAAACAAACAGCAGGTGGCGCTTTACAAATAAATGTTATTGAATAACTCAGTGGCCATACAAAATTTTTAATTACATGCAATTACAAAAGTATTCAGATCCAGGTGCTGGTTGCTGCTGTGCCCAAGCTCCACTATTTTCTGTGGCCAACCCCACTGGCTTCTTTGCCACTACCTGTTCCTTCCAATCAAAGCAACCAGGGAGGGGCTGGTCACAGAAATGAGTGGAGCATGGGTGAAACAAGAGCAATGGTGATGCCCATTGCACCAAAGGCCTAATTTTCATATTAAGAAAAAGTGTCATAACTCGGGATCAGAGCCTCAGAACAAAAAAAGAAATACAGTGTTTTAATCAGGTGAATCACAGCTATGTGTCTAGTTGGATAGGGATGTTACTTGTGAAGGATTCCCTTTAATGCATATTGTCCTAGTAGGATGCTTTTGGTTGAGGTTGGAATAGGTTTACAATCCCAGACTTTATGTGTTTATTCACTTTACATATATAAATAATAAAAAAGATAATTACTGCACTATCAAATAATAACAGATGCTTAAAGTGGTGTGAATGGCACTGTATGTCATTTTGTGATCTGTGCCAAACATTGTACTGGCACCTGGATTTAGTCAGCCCTGTACCTCACATTGATCCAGAGATCTCTCCATTCATTGCTCCAGTTGCTAGATTTATTTAATTAAAGCTTTCAGCTTAGGGGACGTGCCCTTTCTCAGGAGTGTGCACTGACTGCTGCAGCTGGTGGCAGTTGAAGGATGGAACTGAGCATGTGCTTCTGTCTCAGTGAGCAGGACACAGAAATTAGAAAAAGAGCAACCAGCAGGTGGCGCTTTATAGATATATTTTATTGAATAACTAAGTGGCTATCCTAAATTACATACAAAAGTATTCAGATCCAGGTGCTGGTTTGAAAACTGTAGAATATTTTTCATGGGACAATCTCTTTATGTCAAACTTACTAATTTCTTCTGTTTACATGCCTCTAGTTTTACGACTCCTATTTAAGCTCACATGTGGTATTTTTCCTGCCAATTCAGACATAACTGACTAATTGTTCCAGTGTATAATCCTAAAACAAAATATCGTCTGAACACAGTATAATTTCCCTGCATCTCAGCTATAATTATTATAATTATTATTGTCACCTCAGTTATGAAATTATCAATTTATGCAATAACAATATTTCCCACGTATCTGATGACGGACATATAGTGCCTTGAAAAAGTAAAAGATATGCCAGGCACGAAAGAACCACAGCTGCCAAGAGTCTTTGCCTGGGAGATGACCTGTGAAGTACCACCTCCAGGACTAGCTCCTTTTACAGTATTAATTCTGGCCTCAAACTACTGTCAAATAAAGGCATGAAAAATGATACAGTAATTAGAAATAATACAGCACTTACAATACAGAGATATGAGTGCGTATAACTGAAATATGCTCACCAGGAGGTTCATTTATTTTTTCTTTATTAGGTCCCCACTGTGTATGACGAGGTATAGAATAAACAGAGGAGGTGAGAGGGTGGGTATGTTCTCTGTCTGGGAGCAAGAGCCAAATGGCGGGGATACACTAGAAAGAGAGCAGCACTAAGCCGAGGCAGACCCCACCCGCAAAAGGCAGAGCCAACGTCCTTCACATCATCTGTGACTCTAACTTCTAGAAGCCTCAGTCCATTCATGGCATCCATGACTTCCATCCATAGGTTCATGAATGCCTTAAAATCCTCCCCTCCCCAACACCATGCATGAAATCAATGTAATACATCACGCATCATACAGTATGTCTCCATGGAGCCATAGACAGCCAGATTTCCTCAAATGCATGTAGCATAGCCATTTTTGCGGGTTAAAGAGAACCTGCCCCCTCTCCTGACACATCTATTTTAGTAACTACTTTTATTCCTCCGGTAATAACAATTCTGGAGCATTTTTTATGGGTCATTCCTGTATTATTCCAAATAGAAATGTATGACTGGATTGCCAGCAGTTTGCAACGAAGGTGCAGATGGAGTTACTAGTTGAGACAGTCTGGCACTATCCAATCAGTGTCAGACTGTGCAGGGACACACCCACAACTGGTAAGACCCATCTGGACCTTCATTGCAAAATGCTAGTAATTCATTCATAACTTCTAGCAGGAATAATAGAGGAATGGTACAACATAGAGTCAAATGAAAAGGTGTTCCAGAATTGTTATTACATGAGGAACAAAAGTAGTTACTAAAACAGACATGTCAGGGTTTGTGACAGGTCCCTTTACCCTGCAAAATTAGCTATTTTACATTTATTTGAGCAGTGTTCCTCGGGGTCTACCTGATAGCAAACTTGCCTGACCTAAACCCCATTGAGGATCTATAGGAAAATGAGATACACCAGGCACTGGTACCTCCAAGTTTTAAACTGGTTTTTCAGTTTAAAAATCAAACACCAAAGTTATTCAACAGTATCGTGAGACTTCGCAAATAGTTCACTTCGCCTCATCGGTACAGTGCAGGAGTTGTATGGAGCGGGCTTCTGCAGTGGGCCCCCATTATTTAACCCCTCAGCGTTGATCGCGGCACCTGTGACTGAAGGCAGAGGCATGCGGCTCCCTCTGCCTTCTGATCGGAGCCCCCACAGTGAAATCGCAGGGCTCAGATTGGTTGCCATGGCAACCTGGATGCTGCTGAAGCAATCCAGGTCTGCCATGACTTTTTCCATACTGAGCTTTGCATGAGGCATAGCTCAGAATGGAGACTTTAGAAATCCTATTCACCCTAATAGATCTCTATGAGGGTAAATAGGAGAGGGGATCAAAAGATCCCAGGTTCTAGCCCTCTAAGGGGGCTAATAGTTAAAAAATAAAAAGTGAATAAAGTAAAAAGTAGAAAAAATATTAAAAGTCTAAATCACCCCCTTTCCCAATATCGTATTAGGTATCATCACATCCGAAAATGTCTGAACTATTAAAATATATTTTTTTAAATTCCTGTCTGGTAAAAGCCGTAACAGAAAAAAAATGAAAAACACAGAATTTGCTATGGTACCAATATTATGGTACCAATAAAAACTACAGTTAATTACACCAAAAACAAGCCCTCATTCAGCTCTGTAAACCAAAATATAAAAAAGTTATGGCTGGCAGAAAATGGCGATACAAAGAAAAGTTAGATTTTTTCAAAGGTTTTTTTTTTTTTCAAGTATTAAAAGAATAAAATACCTACCCCATTTTGGTATCGCTATATTCATATTGAGCTACAGATTAAGAACATCATGTCATTTTTAGCGTACCGTGAACGCCGTGGTGTCAAAACCCTTGGTGGAATTGTGTTGTTTTTTTTTTCAATTTAACCACACAAAGATTTTTTTTCCTGCTTTCCAATAACAGAAATGGTTAATTAAATGGTGCCGTTAAAAAATGCGTCTTGTCGCGCAAAAAATAAGCCCTCATATGGCTGAGGATAGGTCATCAATAAATATAACTCAGATAACCCCTTTAAGGGGTTAATGCTGTACGGAGACAAATCTCTGTATAGCATTAATTCAACGTTTTCGATCACCACTAATTATAAAAAAATAAAGGCTTGAAATAGATCTACAGTACAGACCAAAAGTTTGGACATACCTTCTCATTCAAATAGTTTTCTGTATTTTCATGACTATGAAAATTGTAGATTCACACTGAAGGCATCAAAACTATGAAATAACACATGTGGAATTATATACTTAACAAAAAAGTGTGAAACAACTGAAAATATGTCTTATATTGTAGGTTCTTCAAAGTAGCCACCTTTTGCTATGATTACTGCTTTGCACACTCTTGGCATTCTCTTGATGAGCTTCAAGAGGTAGTCACCTGAAATGGTTTTCACTTCACAGGTGTGCCCTGTCAGGTTTAATAAGTGGGACTTCTTGCCTTATAAATGGGGTTGGGACCATGAGTTGTGTTGGGCAGAAGTCAGATGGATACACAGCTGATAGTCCTACTGAATAGACTGTTAGAATTTGTATTATGGCAAGAAAAAAGCAGCTAAGTAAAGAAAAACGAGTGGCCATCATTACTTTAAGAAATGAAGGTCAGTCAGTCCGAAAAATTGGGAAAACTTTGAAAGTGTCCCCAAGTGCAGTCGCAAAAACCATCAAGCGCTACAAAGAAACTGGCTCACATGAGGACCGCCCCAGGAAAGGAAGACCAAGAGTCACCTCTGCTGCGGAGGATAAGTTCAGATTAGAGACCAGGTCAATGCCACACAGAGTTCTAGCAGCAGACACATCTCTACAACAACTGTTAAGAGAAGACTGTGTGCAGCAGGCCTTCATGGTAAAATAGCTGCTAGGAAACCACTGCTAAGGACAGGCAACAAGCAGAAGAGACTTGTTTGGGCTAAAGAACACAAGTAATGGACATTAGACCAGTGGAAATCTGTGCTTTGGTCTGATGAGTCCAAATTTGAGATCTTTGGTTCCAACCGCCGTGTCTTTGTGTGAAGCAGAAAAGGTGAACGGATGGACTCTACATCCCTGGTTCCCACCGTGAAGCATGGAGGAGGAGGTGTGATGGTGTGGGGGTGCTTTGCTGGTGACACTGTTGGGGATTTATTCAAAATTGAAGGCATACTGAACATGCATGGCTACCACAGCATCTTGCAGCGGCATGCTATTCCATCCGGTTTGCGTTTAGTTGGACCATCATTTATTTATCAACAGGACAATAACCCCAAACACACCTCCAGGTTGTGTAAGGGCTATTTGACCAAGAAGGAGAGGGATGGGGTGCTACGCCAGATGACCTGGCCTCCACAGTCACCAGACCTGAACCCAATCGAGATGGTTTGGGGTGAGCTAGACCGCAGAGTGAAGGCAAAAGGGCCAACAAGTGCTAAGCATCTCTGGGAACTCCTTCAAGACTGTTGGAATACCATTTCAGATGACTACCTCTTGAAGCTCATCAAGAGAATGCCAAGAGTGCAAATCAGTAATCAAAGCAAAAGGTGGCTACTTTGAAGAACCTAGAATATAAGACATATTTTCAGTTGTTTCACACTTTTTTGTTAAGTATATAATTCCACGTGTGTTAATTCATAGTTTTGATGCCTTCAGTGTGAATTTACAATTTTCATAGTCATGAAAATACAGAAAACTCTTTGAATGAGAAGGTGTGTCCAAACTTTTGGTCTGTACTGTATATGAATCTATATAATATATGAGTTTCACTTTTTGAACTGAATTAGTGAAATAAATGAACTTTCAGGACCCGTCCGAACTTTTAGGGCCAAAATTGCGGAATAGGAGCGGGCCTGTTCACCTCTATGGCCGGCTCGCGATCTTGCTCAGTGCTCAGTGCCGCGGCTCCGCAAGAAAATATAGCACGGACAAGTATAGGCATTTTGAATGGGCGAGCAGCGCGGAACACATGCCGGGCGCCCCCCCCCCCCGTATTATTGGGGATCCGCAATAATGCGGACCCGCAATAATACAGCTGTCTGAATGGGGCCTTATTGAGATGCACCTGTATTGGCAAGTTAATTATCAAATTCAAATTTCTCCTGACGATATTGCCACATGTCAGGGCTGTGATGTGTCTTGGATGCTGCTGCTGCAAAAAAAAAAAAAAAAACACATATAAAGAACGTGTGGTTTTCAAAAAGCACATGTGCCTTTTGCAACAACAAATTACCTGAAGTTATGGTGGGTTTTCATCCAGCAAAAGGAATAAAAGCATATCATGCACAGCAAAACTGAATTACATTAATTACAAAATAGAATTACATTAATGTAATTCAAGTCCGCCGCGTGTTTTCTCTTAACCGCACCAAAAAACGCTGTTGCTAAAACCCCATGTGTTTTTTGAAAAACTATGCATTTTTTGCCACCTCTAAAACACAGCACAGCTGCAACATGTGCCAGCACCCTAAGGGATCACACACAAACATATTTTTTGTCCGTGTCCGTTCCATTTTTTGCAGCACATATATGGAACCTTTCACTTCAATGAATCAGCGAAAATACAGAAGTGACAGTGCATTCCATGTCTGTAAAATAAAACATGTCCTATTATTATCCATATTACAGACAAGGATAGGACGTTTCTATTATGGGCCGGCTGTTCTGTTTTACAAAATGCGTACAATGGTCGTGCATGAGTCATAACTTGGCCATCACTTAACGTTAATACATCTCATTAATGTAATCTGTTAACACCACTTCATAAATACCTATTATATTCTAGGATACTTACTTCAGTGCGAAGAGATACAGCTTCTACTCCTTCTTCCAGCGCGTATTATAGCCAAGGACATTTCTATTGGCATTTGATGGGCTCTGAGCACCATTGTCTAAATAATTGTGATAATACACAAGAAACATCTGCTTCTGTAGATGGAGCCATTGGCAGCAATGCACAGATGGTTGGATATAATGTAATAATAATTTTTTTGAGCTATAATAATGAAGTAAACTTTGCCCAAATTATCTTCTCTAGAATGTGAGAACTTTGATAAGGATTAGGCCTGGAGAAGATGGAGTGGATGTGTAGAGCAATTGTGTAGTAAGAGCAGTCTGAAGGCCATGCTTTGCTTTTCTCTGTTGGCTTCTTTTCCGTTTATACGTATGTGTCATGCAGTGGGTTGTTTGTCACTTTGAAGCATATTTTCATAGATTTTAACAAAACCCATGCAGGTATGTTTCTCTGGGTGTACAAATCCACAGGGTTTTTTTTTGTTTCTTTTTGTTTTTTAAGTGTAACTGTCATTTTTTTTATTTGCTAGTTTATTAGCTAGGCATGTATACCTGAGTTAGTCTGTCAATGATTGTCAAAAGATCTGTAATTACCTTATAATAACAGCTTTCATTAATGTCCCCTTTCCCTTCCCATTGGTCCCTTAAAAGACTGATGCTATGGCTCATCTAAGAAGACAGGAAGACAGAGGGGCGGTCCTTCACACTGCATTAGGCTTCAGAGTGAGGAGGCGTGTCAGTCAGTAATCCAATCTGATTGGCTGGCAGAAGCTGCTGGCTACAGCAAGTGTGTATATGAATTTAAGGAAGGCAATTTCGGCCTCAGAGAACTGGTTGAGAAGCCACCTTGAGAAGATCCTAATATGGTAGTGGATAAAACAGCTGGAACTAGAGATGAGCGAATCTATTCGTCAATTCGTTTAGAAACTTGGAAATTTTTAGCTGCGAAGTGAATCCGAATATTAGGTGATTCGCTCCGTTAAGATTCGAAAATGTTCCTAAGGCTTTCTACACATTCGCTACGTACTTGTCCAATAAATTGTAGGCTAATGCTACGTATAAGTTACTTTAAACGCTGTTGCGTACAAATACAAGTAATTAGCGAACTTTTACTGCCCGGGAAGAAGGCGGTCACCTGACCTGGGTGGGCAGGGCTTGCTCTGATTGGTTCAGGCTCAGTAAGCCAGTGACACATCACTTCTGCTGAGACAAGCAGAAGCACTATGTCTGAAGTTCTGAGACACTGATACCTGTGTTGTTGAAATTGGGGTGTAATTGTTCAGGGGATCCATATTACACATAAGGGATACTGCAGGGCAAGTACAGGGCTAGTGCAGGGCTAATAATTAATCAGGCAGGGAGAGAGAGACAGGGACAAAGACAAAGACCAGCTGCAGGGCTATAGAGTGAAGTGAAAAATGTCTGGAATGGATAAGCAAAAGAGGTCCAATTCCAGCCAGACCTCTAGCTCTAAAAAAAGGGAGAAGGTGGAACAGGGCAGCAGTGCCAAAGGAACTGTAGCCGGAGCTTCTACTTCTGTAATTCGTAATAGTTGATTGGTGTTCCACCAGGCTAACCCACCAAGGTGCAAAATTGTAGTGGAGGAGAAAGTGGATGAGGTAGTGGAGTGGATGGCACGCTCATCTCAGTCTCAGCCGGATGATCTGTCATCTGCTGATACAGTATCCATATGTAGCCAGGGGTCAGACTCGTCCTGCTCCACCATTCCGGTCCAGCAAAGCCCGTCATTTTGTGCCACCTCTTGGGATTCAGTGCTCCCTCCTAGTGGAGTCCTTTCTGCAATTTAAAAAATAAAAGGCCACCGAACCCCACCGCATAATGCTGCGATTATAGAGGACAGCCTCCCTGAGGATTTCTTACAGGGCAGTCAGAGTTTGGACTACCCGGAATTGGAGGTTGGTGGGGAATAGCCTAATTTGCAGTCAGTAAAAAGTGGTGGGGAGGAGTCTGATGATGAATCTGATGTCTTAGACCGGAGGACCTGGGAGGCAGATCGGGCTGGTGAGGAGGGTTTGATCTCCGAGGAGAAAGGTGGTAGTAGTAGTGGCAGCAACAGAGGGCAGTGGTAAGTTAGGCCCAGGGCCAGTCCTTCCTTGGGAACTAGCGAGACCCCAAGTATAGTGGGGCCGGCACCAGGGTGTAAGCGTGCAAGGGCTACAAGCTTGGCCAGCTGTGGAGGGCGCACGTCGGGTGTGTGGAAGTATTTCACCACTCTGCCGGGGGACAGCAGTATGGCCACATGTAATTTGTGTAAACAGAAATTGAGCCGTGGGAAAGCCACAAATCTCGGGACCACTGATCTGTGGAACCATTTGAAGCGGCTTCATGCTGGCAATTTAGAGCAGCCCATTAATACTGAAGAGCTGGTTACTTCTCCTGGGGTTCCTTTTGTCAGGCAGGCCGCATCCAGGGCCATAGCTCAGCCAGCATCCCGGGGTGTAACTAGTACATCCACCTCATCACCCACTGCGTGCATGTCTCCACCTCCTCTTATTCGGCAGCTGTCCATTGCCGAGTGCGTGGCCAGGAAGCAGTTTTACGGCACAAGTAATCAGACAGTGCGCAAACTAAATGGTCACCTGACAAAGTTGCTGGCTGTGCACTCTCTGCCGTACCAGCTGGTTGACTGCCCAGCTTTTAGGGAGCTAATGGCTTGCGCTCAGCCACGCTGGCAGGTCCCTAGCCGAAATGTCTTCTCCAAAAAAGCTATCCCCGCCCTTTACTCCCACGTGGCTGACAATATAGGACGCTCCCTGCAGCTGTCTCTCTGCAGCACCGTGCACATCACGGTAGACACCTGGAGCAGTGCTTATGGCCAGGAGCAATACATGTCCTTTACTGCCCACTGGCTGAATATATTTAGTGGCAACGAGTCAGGAACCCCCCAGCAAGCGGGCCAATTGCTGTTGGCACCTCCACGCGCTTTCCAGCCAGGATTGCAGCAGACGACCCAACAACTATCTGCTTCCACCTCCACGGGCAATCCGCCTGCTGGAGCGTCAGGGCACAGAGTTAACCCCCCTCCTTCATATCATATGTGCCAGGTGCAATGCTGCCATGCAGTGTTAGACTTAGTTTGTCTTGGCAGTAGCAGCCACACAGGCCAGCACTTGCTGCATTACTTGAAGCAGCAAATAGCACACTGGCTGACTCCACGGCAGCTGGAAGTGGGTAAGGTAGTGAGTGACAATGGGACAAATATAGTGGCAGCGCTAAACCTGGGTCAATTCACGCATGCTCCCTGTATGGCACATGTCCTAAATCTAGTGGTGCAGAGATTTCTCAAAACATTCACTGGCCTGCGCACAGTACTGGCAAAGTCGCGGAAGCTTTGCACTCATTTGAGCCATTCATATGTATCTCGCAACGCTCTGCTGGAACTGCAGCGACAAATCCGTCTTCCGTCACACCGCTTAATAGGTGACGTGCCGACACGGTGGAATTCCACTCTTCATATGTTGCAGCGACTCCTAGAGCAGCGTAGAGCAGTAGACGATTTTGTCCAGCAATAGCCAGAATCTTCCAGCATAGGGAGCAGGTGCGGCTTTGATTTCCGGCAGTGGAGGCTGGTCCGAGATGCCTGCACTGTTCTAAGGCCCTTAGAAGAAGCCACCAAATTGGTCAGCAGGGACACAACGACATAATTTCAATAATATTTGTGCTGGAAAAGACACTCACGCTCATGCAGCAGGGGGCAATGGGGGAAGGAAATCCTGGCCATTTGTCTACCCGTCATGCTGTCACTGTAGGGGATCCCCAACGCCAAAGTTCCCTTGTGGAGCAGGAGGAGGATGAGGATGGGGAGCTTCAGTTAGAGGAGGGGGAAGAGGAGGAGGATTTCAATGAGGGTGATGATGACCAGGAGGAGGAGGAGGAGGAGGAGACACAGCTGGAGGATGAGAATGATGACTTTCAGGGACACAGCAGTTTCTCAGAGAGAGGCTGAGATGGAAAGAAGTGCCCTCTCAGGCACACTGGGCAGGATGGCGAGCTGTATGCTCACATGCTTACGCACTGACAGGCGTATCCTAAACATAAGGCAGACTGACGAATACTGTCTGGCAATGCTTCTGTACCCGCGGTATCAGTCCAACATGGGGGATTGTTTTCCTCCCCAGGAAAGGGAAGAGAAATTAGTATCATTGCGGGAAAAGCTATGTAGTAACCTGGCCACAGCTTTTAGCCAGCCCCAGCCTGCTGCCAGCTAGTCTGAGAAGGAGGTCCGGCCGAGTAATCCACCTTCTGCCACAACCAGCAGCAGCCAGTTAAGCCTAATTAGTATGATGTAGGAATTTTTCTCTTCGGGCTCCCAACAGCTGCAGCCAAGTGAGCAAGCCCAGATCACCCGCCTCAATGAGCAGGTTCAGGCGTACCTGCAGTCTGGCTCACAAAGCCTCTTCTCAGACCCCCTGGACTTCTGGGCAGGCAGATTACAACAGTGGCTGGAACTATCCCACTATGCACTAGGGCTTCTTTCCTGCCCAGCCTCAAGTGTCATGTCAGAGAGGGTTTTTAGTGCCGCTGGGGGGGGGGGTGACACCCAAAAGGACAAATCTGTCACTGGGCAGTGTTCAAAAAAATACCTTTATAAAAATGAATAAAGGCTGGATTACATCCGAATTTCATACTCCTCTTGCTGATGCTGGTGGTGATTAGATCAGGCCTTGCAGGGCAGAATAGTCTTCCCACTGTTGCTGTCAGCCGGGCCATAATTTTACAGCCAAATTTCTTGTGTCATGTAATGGGCTGTGCGAACCCGAAGTCTCCAAAACCCTATTTCAAAACCAAACACTGTTGTCTACCTCCGCCTCCGTTTTTCTACGCGTAGTAGGAGAGTAGCTGTTGTTAGTTAACGTTACTAATAGTTCTATTTAGTATTGTTAAGTTTGTTTTGAAGCCTCGGCCTTTAGTCCTCCCCTTCCAAAAAAATATATATACAGTACAGACCAAAAGTTTGGACACACCTTCTCATTCAAAGAGTTTTCTGTATTTTCATGACTATGAAAATTGTAGATTCACACTGAAGGCATCAAAACTATGAATTAACACATGTGGAATTATATACTTAACAAAAAAGTGTGAAACAACTGAAAATATGTCTTATATTCTAGGTTCTTCAAAGTAGCCACCTTTTGCTTTGATTACTGCTTTGCACACTCTTGGCATTCTCTTGATGAGCTTCAAGAGGTAGTCACCTGAAATGGTATTCCAACAGTCTTGAAGGAGTTCCTAGAGATTCTTAGCATTTGTTGGCCCTTTTGCCTTCACTCTGCAGTCTAGCTCACCCCAAACCATCTCGATTGGGTTTAGGTCTGGTGACTGTGGAGGCCAGGTCATCTGGCATAGCACCCCATCACTCTCTTTCTTGGTCAAATAGCCCTTACACAGCCTGGAGGTGTGTTTGGGGTCATTGTCCTGTTGATAAATAAATGATGGTCCAACTAAACGCAAACCAGATGGAATAGCATGCCGCTGCAAGATGCTGTGGTAGCCATGCATGTTCAGTATGCCTTCAATTTTGAATAAATCCCCAACAGTGTCACCAGAAAAGCACCCCCACACCATCACACCTCCTCCTCCATGCTTCACAGTGGGAACCAGGCATGTAGAGTCCATCCGTTCACCTTTTCTGCATCACACAAAGACACGGTGATTGGAACCAAAGATCTCAAATTTGGACTCATCAGACCAAAGCACAGATTTCCACTGGTCTAATGTCCATTACTTGTGTTCTTTAGCCCAAACAAGTCTCTTCTGCTTGTTGCCTGTCCTTAGCAGTGGTTTCCTAGCTATTTTACCATGAAGGCCTGCTGCACACAATCGCCTCTTAACAGTTGTTGTAGAGATGTGTCTGCTGCTAGAGCTCTGTGTGGCATTGACCTGGTCTCTAATCTGAGCTGCTGTTAACCTGCGATTTCTGAGGCTGGTGACTCGGAAGAACTTATCCTCCGCAGCAGAGGTGACTCTTGGTCTTCCTTTCCTGGGGTGGTCCTCATGTGAGCCAGTTTCTTTGTAGCGCTTGATGGTTTTTGCGACTGCACTTGGGGACACTTTCAAAGTTTTCCCAATTTTTCGGACTGACTGACCTTCATTTCTTAAAGTAATGATGGCCACTCATTTTTCTTTACTTAGCTGCTTTTTTCTTGCCATAATACAAATTCTAACAGTCTATTCAGTAGGACTATCAGCTGTGTATCCATCTGACTTCTGCCCAACACAACTCATGGTCCCAACCCCATTTATAAGGCAAGAAATCCCAATTATTAAACCTGACAGGGCACACCTGTGAAGTGAAAACCATTTCAGGTGACTATCTCTTGAAGCTTATCAAGAGAATGCCAAGAGTTTGCAAAGCAGTAATCAAAGCAAAAGGTGGCTACTTTGAAGAACCTAGAATATAAGACATATTTTCAGTTGTTTCACACTTTTTTGTTAAGTATATAATTCCACATGTGCTAATTCATAGTTTTGATTCCTTCAGTGTGAATCTACAATTTTCATAGTCATGAAAATACAGAAAACTCTTTGAATGAGAAGGAGTGTCCAAACTTTTGGTCTGTACTGTATATGTGTTATATATATATTTAAAAAAAATAAAACATTTTTACACTGCCTCTGCCTCCCATACAAGTTATATTAGCGGACAATGTTATACACCACTGCAGTCTGTTGTATTTATTTTACCAATCACTCTATGCTGATATACCCGTCCCCTACTACTATTAGCCGGGGCAGCCATAAAAAGCTCATATATAATTTTCACTGCCTATGTTAAGGTAGAATGTACAGGCTTGTTGCCCAAACAAGCCAAGCCTTTTTTATTTTTCTGTCTGTCGATTGTAATCAGTGAACAGGAGTGTGTGTAATGTAGTAATACTTCGGCCGGCAGACACCGTTGCGTTCATTAATATGGGAAAATGACCGTGGGAAAAAAACAGTTACATGTATTTTCGCTCCGGCTGCCTCTCAGCAGGGGTTAACGTGCTGTGGCCGGATTCGCGGCCCACCCCCATTACAGTGAATTTGGTCCGGAGCGCGGTTCCGACCCCACACGTGTACCTGCGGCAGCACGGATCCGGAAGGACCCTTCACCCGCTGGATCCGGGCTGACGCTAGTGAAGAAGTAGCCTTACATTCAACTCTAATGAACAGTTGTAGCTACATAGGAATAGATTGGGGCTGGAGGATCCCGTTCCTAACCACTAGTGCTCTTACTGCAGCTGCACTCCCACGAAGCTTGGATGAAAAATGAATTAAATATGTTTTACACTTACTAGAGGTTGCAGGTACTTCAGGGGCCGTCCTGCCTCGACGGTGGTGACGCCGTCGTTGACGGTGCTCTGCAACATAAAAATGTACACAATTGTTAGATGATGACTCTTTTTAATACTAACACATACTATTATTAAGATATTATGGGTGTGAGAGGGGGGCCATATCATATTTTTTTCTTCTAAAAAGGTATTTATGGCAATAGATAATGTTATCGTCGCAATAACTTTCTTTATATCGTTAACACGGTGCGGTAGGAATACTTTGGATATCGCCCACTGACAGTAGCTGCAGCATGGGCACGTCTTTGAGTCTGTGTGTAGGAGGAGGAAGCACTAACTATGAAGGGGCATATAAGGGTACTTTCTTTTGAACTAGTGCATTTGCATGACACAAATGGGAGAACGGCCAGCACCGTTAACAATAATGACTAGAATACCTTCACTTAAGTTGTTTGAGTCGAGAGTTAGAGGCGTTGCCTAGCATGAAACAAAATTACTGCAGCGCACTACGCACGACCACGTTGTACTTCTATACTTTTTTTCATTATTCGCAGTGACTGCTGGTATATATACAATACAGTACACTAATTTTTTTTACATGTTTTTACTTATCAAATATTTTGTTACTCACCCTGCCGTATCTCTGCGCGGATCTCATTAAGCCGCTCTGGGCATTTGAATTTCAGATCGGACCATTTCCACTGGATCTGGACCAGGGTCCGCACGGTGTGGAAACGATGGAGCAAGCCTTGGATCACCTGCTGGATCAACTCCTTCTTATGCTGGTTTGGATGGCGGTGTGTGCCATCGTAATGCTCTCTGTCCATCAGCCGGATCAGGAATTTCAGCTCTTCAAAGCTAAATGTTGAGGATCGCCTGGATGCCATTTTTGAATATTCGCTCTGCCTCTGAGGAGTGCACGCCGCAGCCTCTCATCGTGCGTGCCTGCGTATTACGTAATCGCGTAGACAATAGTACGCTGAGTATTCGTACGCTATTTGCGTAGTCTTCTAAGAAGTTGCGTACATTTTTTAAATGAACGTTCGTTATTAGTGTGCGAATGTTCGCTAATAGCACATAATAACGTATATTTTGTACGCAAATACAACGAATCTATTAGTCGAATATACAAATCTATACAAATCTTAGGAAAACTTCGGCGAATGTTCGGCGAATAATTTTTTTAATGATTCGCTCATCTCTAGCTGCCTCCACTTCAAAGTCAGTGGGGATATCTGTAGGGGTGGAAACAGTAATATAATTAGTATGAGTAAAAGTGGTTGTCCCACGAAAAAAATTCTAAAATTTAAAACCAGAACCTGGATCAGAATACTTTAGCAATTGCATTTCATTATATATTTGGTATATGTACTGGAACGAGTTATTCAGTGACATGTATCTGTATATAGCCTTTTTTTTTTTTTGAACTGCTCACTGAGAAGGCCACACATGGTCAGTTTGGGATTTGTACTTACTGGACACCCATACTGCGTGGTCTTCCCATAAAAAGTTCGACGAATGTTCACCTAATAAAATTTTGAATGATTCGCTCATCTCTAGCTGCAACTAAGGGAAAAACTAAAAAAAAAAACAGTCTTGTGTTAAGGAACTAAAGACTGCTTTATGTATAATCCTAAAGCAGCAGTGACATATGCTAAAATATAACGAAAACATTACAGTTACACTTTAAGGCTCAAGTGGCGTCTGAAAAAGGTGAGTGATGGACATGAACACTTTCCTGTCCTGTATACCAGTTTACTGGTGTAAATAATGACTGAAATATACTCTGCATGGACTGTCAGTGGATGCAACTAATTTATAACGGGGCCTACACCACATGGTAAATTAAGCAGATCCTCCACTACCATAGGGGGTAATAAAGACCTGTCTAAAATGCCAGTCTTTGTTAAATGACCCCAGTAACTTTTAATATGTGTTGATAAAGGGGGTCTTCTACTCATATGTGGCCAGAAGTAAACATAGAACAGTCTCTTTTTTACTAAATGCAGAATATCACTTTTGTTGCATTCAATAGCAGCGGATTCCAAGTAAAAATTATGGCACCAGTGTTCAGCTGTTCAGTCTTCTTTCTGGTCTCTAAAATATTTTCTTGAGACTGACGTTAGTTGTTCTCGTGGGGAGAATCTCCTTTAGGATCAGGAGGCTCAGCAGTGTGCTTCCTCTCCTCTCTGTGTCTGTACAGGAACTCCCCGCTTCTACCAAGAGGGGAGGAATTCCTGCCAACCATTTGACAACCGTATTTTTTACTGGTAATTACAATCAAAACATAAAATTACAATACAATACAATACAATACAATACATAACTATATACAACAAAAAAACTATTGCCTATAACCACAGGTCTGTGGTTCTCCACATGAACATTTCATTTTGAAAGCAAAGATCAGAAAAGTTACATAAGGCCCAATAGATGTTATGAAGACCACCTAGGACCCATGTTGCAGGGCCCTACTTCTTATCTACCTCATTGATACTTGTAGGAGATATATTTTTTCAAGGTTTAACATATCGGAGCATTGTATTACTTATCTTAGTTGTTTTTTATAGACTGCTGAACCTTCATGGTAAGATTTTACCTTTTTATAATTAAATAAATTGAACAGTCCTTTTTTCCATTTTGTGCACATCTGTATACTAGAGATACTAGTGTATCTTCAAATTGTCATATACTAAAAGTAATAAAGCTTTTTATCTTGCTCTGTAGAAAAGTTCCCCATGGAAACAAGGTAATGAGCTCAAAAGGGTCCTTAATTGTTCCCCGTCTCTTGCCATTTGCTTCTATTCATTTGCTTTACTCCCAAGCCCCATTCATATAATAGTCCAGCTTTTCTTCATTCAGAACCACCTACTTTTACTTTTATTAGCTGACAAGCAAAACAACAAGCCTCGTACTGCTACTGCTGGGAGCACACTGAGCATTTTTAAAGAGGTGAACGGTGAGACTGCAAATGTGGTTTTTGTGTGTTTTGTTTTTTTAAGAAATGCTTCTCCTACTAGATCTTAGGACAGTTTTCACCAATACATATATGGCAAACTGAAAAAGATATCATTTTAATATAATGCAAAATGTGGTCACTATACCTATAGGTAACAGGAAAAACTCAGAGTTCAAAATCTCCAGTATGATTTTAAAAAAATATCAACATTACTTGCTAAGAACAAAAAGGATTGCTTCATTTTTTTCTGTTATGAAAAGAACAATATGGGCAATTTATCAGTTTCTGCCACACAGGCTTCATGAGGTGCACCAAAATTATTAAAAGACATATAACTAGGGATGAGCGAACCGAACCGTAACGAACCAGATTCGTTACGAACTTTCCCAAAAGTTCGGTTCGTCACCGAACCGAATTTTGAGAAAGTTCGGAACGAATCTGGTTAAAATAACGGCGACGCAAAATATACGCATATTTATTGAGAATGTACGCTAATGCGTACATATTCAGTTAAGTAGCGTACAATTGACAACGCTACACTGTATGTTCGTTACTTGAGTAGGAATGTTCGCAGATGCAGTGTATGCGTACGCTAATGCGTACATATTCAGTTAAGTAGCGTACTTTTGACAACACTACACTGAATGTTCGTTATTTGTGCGGGAATGTTCGCATTAGCGTACGCATTAGTGTAAATTCTCAAATATGCGTATATTTTGCGTCGCCATTGTTGAAGTCACTTGGATTTTTTCCACTTTTTTCATTGTAATAGCAACTGCAAGTAAACGAAACTATACCCTATCTGACTCCCATTATTGTAGAAGCAATTATTCAGCCGTTATAGCAAGGTTCGTTTTAGGTTCGGTTCGTACGAATCCGAAATTCAAGAAAGTTCGCCGAAGCAAAACGAACCGAACTTTTCAAAAGTTCGCTCATCCCTACATATAACTATTAATTTGGTATATCTTATGGCAGAGATTTCATGTAGCATTTCATGCATCAAATGAAAAGCCAACCATGTTCCCTGACCTTGGACTTGTTTCACAGATATGCATGTACTCTGCCTGCCCTGACCTTTGCCTGTTTCCTGACTACTAGTATTGCCTGATCTGTCAGTACTTTACACCAGTATCTCTGACTCCCATGAGTCAGTAGCCAACCGCACCAGGACTATTCCAAGAGGTAGCAGCCTGGTGGTTCCTCTGCAGCAAAGACAAGATCCCTGTATAGTGGTTAAAGGGAAAAAACAGGGCACTGTCAGGAAAATGTCCTTAGGTCTAGCACTAAGTTAAACCGGTTGCTTGGCACAGTGGTTCTAAAACCACTGCCCATGGCAATAATGTGTAAATTGGCAGATGTATGCTGCGGCATCTATACATAGTAGCCAGCAAAAAAGAAATCAAAATAGTAATGTCCTTCATACTGAAACTATTGACATGAGAAACTAAAGCTTTTGTCATGCACATGAACACTAAACCAATGCTATTGTGTAAAAGTTTGCTAAAATTTGAAATTAACTCTGAAAAGTAAGAGTGATGTTAAATGTTAATTGTATGCTTTATCTTACTGTATTGTTGGGTTTGATCACAAAGGATTATGTGCTTTGATTGTGTATGAAAAATTTGCATGAAATAATGTTGGTTCTCAAAAGCTCTGGAAAAGAAGCCACACAGGGAGGGAATAGGGAGCTGATTGCAATACAGAGAATGTCAAGATCTTGTCCATTACAAAAGAATCCCTTAATTGAAGGTATTCTCAAATTAGTCATGCACTTTCCAGATAATAACTTAAATTTACCATGGAATACAAATCCATTAATTCATTATACCACTGGTTCTGAAGAGCCATCAAGGACTTCCCATCCATGAACGGGTGAGCTGAAATTCTTGTTAGATGAATAAAACACATACTGATTGCTACAATCTGATTAACTCTTTCCCCGCTAGTAGGAGAGTAACTGAGAGCGGATAAGGAGCGGGGAAGTGTTAAAGTAGTGCTGTACTAAGAATAAAACCTTCAAGGACTCTCATTTAGCTTCAAAATGGCAAAACTTTAAAGTGTGGGGGCACACTACTTGTCCTCCCTTGTTTGCTGTTGACATTAAAAAGGGAATGTTAGGGGCGTGGCTTGCTGGCCGAGCGTGATGGCCGCATGTTCACAGAGCTCCAGCACCCTAGCAGCTTTCAGCTAATGCTCACCTGATTCCAGCTACCTTTCTTAGCTTCTACGGTCCCTCCAAAGCCTCAGAAACTATCCTGATGATGACGAGGGAAAAGAGATCTGTCAAGAAACAGGGGAAGCTTGACTTTTTCTTCAGCCGCGAGGAGGACAAAGATGGCGCCGATTCGCATCCTTCCCCGGACTCTCCTGCTTCTAGCGCAATCGCACGCTCCCCTGGCTTGCCTCCAAAGGACAATACAAGTAGCCATGAGGTTCCCCCTAGCCCTGCTAGATGCCCCAACACAGCGGGACCATCCCCCACGGGATCCAAATCTAGCCTTGGGAGTAATGGCAGCTCTCCCGCAGCCCATAAATCGCCTCCGACACAGTGTGGCCTTCCTCGAGCCTGGCCAAGCAGCGGCCTAGGAAAGATACGCAGGAGGGGAGCCCCATGGTTGGTGAAGATACACTTCTGAACCTCCGCAATTCTGCTTCCCTCACCCTTCATTCTTTTCCCACCTCGGAGGCACCAGCATCTAGCAGTCTATTGAAAGACATGTTACTTGCATTCAGCTCCTCGATCTCCGGGGAGATAGCCCACCTTCTTACGCCTATACAGTCCTCCATCTCACAGCTAGGGGGGAGAGTCTCCCACGTGGAAGACAAAATGGGAGAATTTGCCAATTCATTTAATCAACTGGTGGACTATCATAACTCCATGTCAGAAGAGGTGGACCTCTTGAAAGCAAAGATAATCGACCTAGAAGATAGGTCCAGACGGAACAATGTCAAGTTCCGTGGCATCAGCGAGGAGGTGCAACCTCAAGTTCTCAACTCATTTGTTCAAGACCTCATGAAAGCCCTGCTCCCCAATATGTCTAAAGAGGACTTGATTATCGACAGAGTTCATAGAATTGTCAGACCACGCCACCTGCCTGACTCGACGCCGAGAGATGTCTTGGCGCGAGTGCATTTCTTTCATGCTAAAGAAGCCCTCATGATGGCAGCTAGGAAATCCGGCGACTTGCCGTCCCCCTTTAACGGGGTGAAACTCTTCACAGATCTCTCAGCAGCTACCCTTCAACAACGGAGGATACTACAATCTATCACCGTTGCCCTTAGGGACCACAAGATCCCCTACAGGTGGAGTTTTCCCACAAAGATCCTTATCCACAAGAATGGCACCTACTACACAATCCTGTCAGTAGAAGAGGGAGTTAAGTTTTTGGCCACCTGGAATATATCCGTATGTCCTCTGGAGGATCACTGTGAAGCGCCAGAAAAGGTGACCTCTGAATGGCAGTCACTTCTAAGAGAAAGCCCAAGAGGTGAACTACTCTCCGACTACGCTAGGAGTGCTCTGTTTGCTCTGTTGTCGACACTCTTTAAGCTCGGTCTTAACCGTGAGTGACTGACCCACTGATTATATTCAGCCTTAAGCTGATTTACTGTTTCCTATTTTCTGTTTCAATATGGTTTTTAGTTTTTTCTTAAGTATGCTATTCACGGCAGTATGAATCTATAAGATTCCCGGTATCACTGATCTATTAGTTTGCATACTGTTGTTTTATCTGCTCCACAAATCTACTTGTTTTTGTGTTTGTCACGCGAGGTCCAAAAGGTCACATTTTGCAGGCTCTTACATTTTCAATCTGGCCATAGCTAAGGTCACCCCAACTTCAGTTATCAATCCACTAAATACAGATGTCTCTTAAGTTATCATCCATTAATGTTAAGGGCTTGAACAGCCCCTTTAAACGGTCTCTCTTGTAGCGAGAAGTGAAAAAACTGAATTGTGACATCCTGTTTGCTCAGGAAACCCATCTTCTTGGTTCCGATGCACACAGGATCAAACACCCCCACTTCCCCTTCATTGTCCATTCCCACTGTTCCAAGAAAAAGAGAGGTGTCTTATTGGCTATTAAGAATAGCGTTGCCTTCACTCCCATTGCATCGGACATCGATGCAAGGGGCAGATATATCATCCAAGTGGGTTCTTTCAACAACGTGCTCTACACCTTAGTAGTGGTTTATGCCCCAAATGGGTGTCCTTCCTCCTTCATCTCAGCCCTCTGCCACAAAGTAAAACGTATGAAGCAAGGTCCTGTCATCTGGGGCGGAGATTTTAACGCTGTCTCTGATCCCCATCTAGATTCCACGTCTGCGTCTAGACAAAGATCCTCTGCTTTGAACACCCTATTGGGACAGGAGGGGTTGTACGATATCTGGCGTATGTTCCATGACACGGAGAGGGATTTTACTTTCTTTTCTCCAGTGCACAACTCCTACTCCAGAATTGACCTGTTTTTGTTGGACAAAATTGCTCTGGAGAGGGCTCGCTCCTCTGATATCAGTGTCATCACGTGGTCAGACCACGCAGCCATTTCCCTTGAACTTGCAGACGCCTACAGCAACCAGCGCAATTTTCTCTGGCGTAATAACACCTACTTGATGGCAGACCCCAGATATAAGACTGAATTACAGATAGCCCTTACCGAATACTTTACTATCAATGTGGGTTCAGTTGCTAACCCATTTTCCATTTGGAATGCACACAAAGCCTTCATTAGAGGTATTTTCATTAAATTAGGCCATAAGGCGAAAAAAGACAGAGAACGTACTTTCACGGAAGTTCTGGCCAAAATAAAAGCACTAGAAAGGCTAAACAAGTCTAACCAATCCCCGGCCCAAACTGACACTCTCCGCACACTCAGACTCAAACTAAAAGAGTGTCTGCTATTTAAATATGAAAATAACCTAAAACGTACAAGATCCCTTTATTACTCTCAAGATAACAAAGCAGGCAAATTACTAGCCCATAGAGTTAAATCCAAAATTGCAAGTTCCACAATCCCCTAAGTCATAAGTCACGACACCAACTGCAAACTTACCTTCCCTAGAGACATTGCACAGGAAGTTCATCACTTCTATGCATCCCTTTACAATCTTGGGGAAGGTAACGAGGATCAAACAGCAAATATGTTGACTCCTTCCTGTCCTCCCTGTCACTCCCCAATCTGACCTCTGAACAACTCCACAGACTTAATCTTCCCTTTACCTCAACAGAGGTTGCAGCTGTGCCTCAGTCACCCACAGTGGTGCTTTCCCTGAAGAAATGTTAGAAGCGACAATTGTTACCATTCCCAAGACAGGGAAACCAACTGACAAACCCCAAAACTTCAGACCCATCTCGCTTCTTAACGCCGACACAAAGATATATGCCAAAGCGCTTGCAAACAGACTCGCTTCTATTCTCCCACTGCTGATAGCCCCAGACCAGACGGGTTTTGTCAAAGGAAGGCAGCTGCACGAGAACACCAGAAGAGCTGTGCATATCTTAGATTTTGTCAGTAAGAGGAAGGCCCCGACGGTTTTCGTCACATTAGATGCTGAAAAAGCATTCGACCGCCTGAGCTGGTCCTATGTTTTTGCGGTCTTGGAAAGAATGCTTTTTGCAGGCCACATACTCTCCTCGATTAAGGCCCTTTGTTCTTGCCCCTCTGCTAGGGTCTTTGTCAATGGTACCCTCTCCACTCCTTTCAAGATATCAAACGGGACGAGACAAGGGTGTCCTCTCTCCCCCCTTATCTTTATATTAGCTATCGAACCACTTGCACAAGCCATACGCTCGGACCCAAACATCTCAGGCATTCTTATAGGTGGCCAATCCCATAGTATTTCGCTGTATGCCGACGACATACTTCTGACCTTAAGTAACCCCTCCTCTTCCCTTCCCGCCCTTCTAAATATTATCCAACACTACGGTCTCCTCTCTTACTACAAACTCAATTAATCCAAGTCCCAGGCTCTCCCTTTAAACATGTCCCCTTCTGAGCTTCATCATCTCCACTCCACCTTTAAATTTGACTGGCAAGCTCATAGGATTTCCTATTTAGGCATCACTATATCCAATCCTGTCTCCTCTCTCTACTCAGACAACTATCTTCTGTTTTTGGAGTAAATCACATCAGAACTGCAAGTCTTAGCCAAACATGAAATGTCGTGGTTTGGGCATATAGCTGCCTTCCAAATGTTTTCCCTCCCCAAGCTGCTTTTTCTGTTCAGGACACTTCCTATTAAACTCCCCCACTCATTCTTTTCCAAATGTACCAAGATTATTACCACATTTATCTGGGAAAATAGACGCCCCCGTATAGCCACCAAACTCCTTCTTAAACGGAAGACTGCTGGAGGTCTAAGTTTACCGAACATACATGACTACTACATAGCCACAGTAGTGTCTCAGTTGAGGGATTGGTGGATATCATCTGCTGCTTCTCCGTGTAGACAAATAGAAATAGCTTTGACTCCGTCTCACAGTCTTAAGACGTTATTAATAGCGTCCTTGCACCCGTCTTTTATTCCCCCTCCATCCTCTCTCTCCATAGTCTCCGCCGCATTAGAGAGCTGGCGGTATTACCATAAGGTATGCAATATTTCCACTTTCTCCCTAATGGAGGAAACTCCAATTGAGATTTTGGAACTAGTTATAGATGGCCTTAATTTATCCAACTAGAGACATAACAACCTGACTATACTAGCCCAGCTCTTCTCAAACGGGTCACTACGTCAATTCCAAGACCTGCATGACCTGTTTAATATTCCTAACACTGATTTCTATAAATTTCTTCAGATTAGGCATTATATTAATTCTACCCCCCTTGACACTGTTACTGCCAACCAATTTATTTTTCAACATTGGTCTAAGTGTCCACTGAATTCCTCATCCCTTCGTCCCATTTACCTTCAGATAGGGGGGAAAGACAGCTTTTCCAAAACGTCACCTTTTCTCTCTTGGGAAATGGAACTCCACAAGTCGTTTTCCAATGTTGAATGGGTTAAAGCGTTGAAGTACATATTTGCCAACCTGAAATGTACCTTACATATTGAGTCTTTCATTAAAACAATTCTGCGTTGGTATTATACTCCAGACAGGTTGTGCCACATGTTTCCAGGCGTTTCCCATCTTTGCTGGCGTAACTGCGGCTGTAGAGGCACTCTCCTACACATTCTGTGGGGTTGTCCCCTGCTTACTCCTATTTGGACTCGAGTATTTAATATTGCCTCGTCCATAGCAGGCTTTCATATTTCGCCTACCCCAGAGCTGGCGCTTTTACTAATCAAACTAGACGAGGTTCCCTCTCACTGTAGGCTGGTGATAGCCCATTTATTTATTGCCACCAAATTAGCTATCACAAGAAATTGGAAAAGTAATCATCTCCCCTCGGAGAGCGAAATTCTCTTGAAAGTTAACACTACTTTTTTGTATGAGAAAACGATGGCCTACGCCTCTCAGTCTGTTCCCAAGTTTACAAAGCTGTGGAACGCCTGGTCCTCATCTAATTTTGCTATGATTTCCTGATTGATGTACTGGCGACAACATATAGAACCATTTGGTCAACTAAAAACTGAACTTGTCTGTGTTTTGTGACATTGTCCTTGCAGTTGTTTACTGGACTATACATGTTATGTATATTTTCTTATTTTCTTTGACAGTTGTCATGTCATTCTTAATTTTAAAAACTCAATAAAAATTCATTGAATTAAAAAAAAAAAAGGGAATGGTTATTCAGTTCAAAAGATAGAAATAGAGGTGCCTGGCGGCTCCTTATTTACCTCGCTCAAGGGCAATAAACATGCACTGTAAGCCCCCCCCCCCCCCCCCCCCCCCCCCCCCCCCCCGATTTTAACCAGATACCAGTGCAGGCAGGGAGGCATCATATCCAGGAACTGAGCTCACTTAGTAATACACATATGTTAATAAAATCCACCTAATCACCTCTTCTTTCATACAGTATAACTTTTAATTTGTTAGATTTACATTTAAAGGGAACCTGTCATCATGAAAATACAATGTAAGATACAGGCAGCATGTTGTAGAGCAGGAGGAGCTGAGCAGATTAATGTATAGTTTTGTGGGAAAAGATTCAGTATATCCTGTATTTTATTCATTAAAATTCCTACTCATTCTGGGCTTAGAAATCAAGGAAGCAGTGCTATCAGTGATTGACAGCTATCTCTGAAGTCTAGGAGGCGGTGCTATCAGTGATTGACAGCTATCTCTGAAGTCCAGGAGGCGTTTCGATCAGTGATGAACAGCCTTCCCTTTATGACTGTGTATACAGAGATGGCTGTCAATCACTTATAGGACCACCTTCTGGACTTCAAACCCAGAATGAGCAGGAATTTAAATAAATGAAATACAAGTTATACGGAATCTTTTCTTACAAAACTATGTATCAATCTTCTCAGCTCCTCCTGCTCTGGCTCAAACAGGAATACTAGGAATATCTAAAAAGTGCTGAAGGTGGAGTTCCCTTTCAGTGGCATACATAGAGAAGTAAGGTCCCCATAGCAAGGATCAAACCAGGCCCCCCACACAGAACAGAAGGGTTTCTGCCTAAACCTCTTTCAATGACCCTCGGGCCATTTTTTCCACTGCCTCATTTGCTAAAAGTTGTTCGTTTAGAGGGTAGAGTCTTGACCAAGTTTTCACGTCCAGTAGAAGAGAAGATGATCCCAACTAAGACTGGGCCCCCTCTTGCCCTGGGCCCCATAGCAATTGAATGATCTGCCACTATGGTACTTACACCCCTGGTCCCTTTAATGGTGGAGGCCTGTGGAAAATTGCATCTTTTGCCTTATAATCCAACATATAGCCGTAGAGATCCATAGATAATACAGTGACATAAAACTGCAACATTATAAATACTTTGGAGGTGATATTATATATCAAGGTGAAGTCACAAATATGCGATCACTCAAGATAGAAGTATCTCACAAATGGTAACTTATCATCATAATCAGTTGGGTTGTGTGTCCAAGTAAAGGCTTTGCACCCGAATTCAGAATAATGAAAAATTATATTCATATAATAAAAAAATACATAATAATAAGCTAATAAATAGATGACTAAACACTGGATGATGATAGCTACAGATGACGGAGATGAAGTGTGGCAATGCAACACATGGCAATGATGTACAGGTTTAGAATGTTAAGTGTTGGTAAGAGGAAGAAAATTATGCTAAACTTGTAAGTCTAACTAGTCAATAGAAAATCAAAACCCAAACAAAACGCAAACAAAAAGCTGAACAGACAAAAAACACAACTACTGTATGTACAATACAGACAACAATAAGACTGGGGAACCACAAATCCCAAAATGCACTCAAACAAAGCCAAAGGACTAGGATTCAAGTTTCTGGAAACCACTGCACATGGCATTTGCTATGCTCAGCAAAGAGGCACAGCAACTGGCTCAAACAAAGTTAGTGAGAGATGCCATTGAGTGTATTCCCCTGGATACTGGTCACTTGCCCATTATTTAAAATCACCAATTTACCAAAATGTCCGTTTATCCAATATACAGTATTTCTTTGGTTTACATTTGCATATGCTGCTTATCAGAGAACTATGGCTTTTATTGACTTGGATTTTCAAGATTTGGGATGTGCAAAGGGAAAGTAGAACATTCTCAGATCCCCCATAATGAATTGTGACACAAAATACTCATGACACTAAGTGACACTTGATGTCCTCCTAAATAAATTAGTATAGGACCATGATTGCTGCCGCCATTTGCAGTGTGGAGAAGGTCCTAGAGAAAGCTCTGCTGAGCCATTGAGTGCTAGCGGGCCACATACTGCTAAGGTATACTAATATTTAGGTTGGTAAATTCGGGGCATCCAAAACCCCTGCCCTGATTCCAACCAGGATTATCATTAGCCATGCCCATTTCAGCCCGAGACAGCCCGAATTTGCAGGGACTGTCTATGAAATCAGGGACAGTCCCTGCAAATTCATTAGCAACACCTGTCCCTGTCTCCAGTGTCCTCATCTCCACCATGGAGAATATCCTAGGAATCTAATGACCCATCAGTATGGTTTTAAATGAATCTGTTACCAGTGACCTTCCTAACCAACTGTTTCCATAGACACATAGCTGAGGTTCACCTCTCACTGCACCCAAGCTCCATTCATTTATGTGATCAGACCCTCCCTGGCTGCTTTGATTGTCTTCCGTCTGAAAAATAGCAAAGTTCGGACTGAACCGGGTTGGGTTCAAACTGGTTCACTCCTTAAAGGCAGTCTGTCACCTCATTTTCACCAATATAACTAACAGCAGTTCCCCAGAGAAGATTGCAAACACATTCCAAACATACCTGTGTGCACTGTGGGTCTGTATTCCATGTCCAGGAAAAGCACTTTTAATCTGCTTGAAAAAATTCACAGTTCTTATAGTAAAGAAGGCTTGTCGCACCTGGAGTCTGAACCTTTGCTTCTCCAGGCGGAGGCAGTGCCCCCTTGTCTTTTGAGGGGATTTTACCTGGAACAGTTTTTCACCATATTTTTTGTATGGTCCATTTAGATACTTATACAGGTTGATCATGTCCCCCCTTATACGTCTCTTCTCAAAACAAGTTTAACTAAACAAGTTTAACTCCTTCAATCTTTCTTCATAGCTAAGATGCTCTATGCCCCTTATCAGTTTAGTTGCCCGTCTCTGCACGTTTTCCAGCTCCAGGACATCCTTCCTATAAACCGGAGCCCAGAACTGAACAGCATATTCCAGATGAGGCCGTACTAATGCTTTATACAGTGGTAATATGACATCCCTGTCCTGCGAAGCCATGCCTCTTTTAATACATGACAATATCCTGCTGGCCTTAGAAGCAGCTGATTGACATTGCATGCTATTCTGCAGTCTATGGTCTACAAGGACACCCAAATCCTTCTCTACAAGTGACTCTCCCAGTGTTACTCCCCCTAGGACATAGGAGGCACGCAAGTTGTTAGTACCCAGATGCATAACTTTACATTTATCCACATTGAACCTCATCTGCCAAGAGGATGCCCAAACACTCAGTGTGTCCAAGTCAGCTTGTAACTTCTGCACATCTTCCATAGACTGGACTCTACTACAAAGCTTAGTGTCATCTGCAAAAATCGAAACAGTGCTGTTAATTCCTCCCTCTATATCATTAATAAATAAATTATATAAAAGTGGACCCAGCACTGAACCTTGGGGTACACCACTCATAACTGGGGACCATTCAGAGTAGGAATCATTCACCACCACTCGCTGAGTACGCTCCTTCAGCCAGTTCTCAATCCAGTTATAGAGTAGATTTTCTAATCCAACCGACCTTAATTTACCCGTCAGACGTCTATGAGGGACCGTGTCAAACACTTTTGCAAAGTCCAAATACACAATATCCACAGCCGCCCCTCTATCCAGACTTCTACTCACTTCTTCATAAAAACCAATCAGGTTAGTCTGACAGCTTCTGTCCTTAGTAAAACCATGCTGGTTATCACTTATAATACGATTATCCAAAACATATTCCTGTATATAGTCCCTTATTAGACCCTCAAAAAGTTTCCCCACAATGGACGTTAAGCTCACCGGTCTGTAATTCCCCGGGGATGACCTAGAGCCCTTCCTGAAGATGGGCACCACATTTGCTTTACGCCAGTCCCTCGGCACTATGCCAGTCACCAGAGAATCTTTGAATATTATATACAAGGGCAAAGAAATTACTGAACTAAGTTCCTTAAGAACTCTTGGGTGTAACCCATCCGGTCCTGGAGCCTTATTCACCTTTACTTTGTTTAACTTTGCTTTGACCATATCTATATTGAACCAGTTGAGTATATTACATGAAGTATCACCAGCACTTACTCTACCGACAGCAGCTCCCACCTCTACATGTGTATATACAAAACTAAAGAACTCATTCAGTAGCTCCGCCTTTTCCTGATCCCCAGTAATCAATTCCCCATCACTATTATTCAGGGGTCCTACATGCTCTGACCTAGGTTTTTTTGCATTTATAAATTTGAAGAATTTTTTGGGATTGGTTTTGCTATCCCTGGCCACCAGCCTTTCATTTTGAACTTTTGCTGCTTTTATAGTCCTTTTACAATCTTTATTAACCCTTTTATAGTTATTAAAGGCTATGGCAGACCCCTCTGATTTGTATATTTTAAATGCCCTTTGTTTTTCATGTATTGCCCTTTTAACATCCGCATTAAGCCACGCAGGGTTTAATTTTAAGCGTTTGTATTTGTTCCCCCTAGGAATAAATTCTGTAGTATAGTTACCCAGTGTAGATTTGAAGGTCTCCCATTTATCATCTGTGTCACTATTTGACAACAGCTGCTCCCAGTCTATGTCCTGGAGTGTGGCCCATAACCCTGGGAAATTGACCTTTTTAAAATTAAATGTTTTTGATCTCCCAGCATGTTTATGCTTTCTACACTTTAGGATAAAAGTAACTATATTGTGGTCACTATTACCAATGTTTTCCCGAACAACTACCTCCTCAACTATCTCTGCATTGTTAGATATAACCAGATCCAACAGTGCATCACTTCTTGTTGGTTCTTCTACAAACTGGCCCAGAAAATTATCCTGCAATAAGTTAAGAAAATTTCTCTCCTTTGCAGTTGAAGCCAATACATGACCCCAATCAATACCAGGGAAGTTAAAATCTCCCATTATCAATACTGTTGTCTCTATTTGTCTATGCAGCTGATCCTCTATCTCCTCAGTGATGTTTGGGGGTCTATAAATTACACCAAAAATAATTCTTCATTGTTAGTCTCCCCTTGTAATTCCACCCACACGGATTCTGCATTCACACAATCATCACCCACTATTGTCTCCTTCATACTCGCTTTTATACTACTTCTGACATACAGACATATCTATTCTCCTTATCCCTCCGAAACAGAGTATAACCCTGGAGATTGACAGCCCAGTCATGCGAAGAGTCCAGCCATGTCTTAGCAACTCCAACTATATCAATTTCCTCATCCAGTACCATGACCTCAAGCCAGAGGTGTAGCTACCAGGGGGGCAGGGGGGGCGACGGCTCCGGGCCCAGTGACTCAGGGGGGGTCCAGCAAGGATGACCTTAAAACTATCAGGTGAGTACAAGTGAGCGCTTCCATTATGGAAGCGCTCACTTGTATTTAGGGACCCCCATCAGACCTCAGATCAGCCCACCCAGCCACATAAGATTAAAATAAAAAACCTTTCTTACCTGTCCCGCGCTGCGGCTGCCCTCCGGTCCGGCGCTCCACTGTCTTCCCTGGCCGGAGCACACTATGACCTGACGCTGCACGCTGATGTGAGGTCTGATGGGGGCACATTCTGCTGATCTGAGGTCTGATGGGGGCACAATATGCTGATCTGAGGTCTGATGGGGCACAATACGCTGATCTGAGGTCTGATGGGGGCACATTCTGCTGATTTGAGGTCTGATGGGGGCACATTCTGCTGATCTGAGGTCTGATGGGGGCACAGTAGGCTGATGTGAGGACTAATGGGGGCACATTCTGCTGATCTGAGGTCTGATGGGGCACAATACACTGATCTGAGGTCTGATGGGGCACAGTAGGCTGATGTGAGGTCTGATGGGGGCACATTCTGCTGATCTGAGGTCTGATAGGGGCACTTTCTGCTGATCTGAGGTCTGATGGGGGCACAGTAGGCTGATGTGAGGACTAATGGGGGCACATTCTGCTGATCTGAGGTCTGATGGGGCACAATACGCTGATCTGAGGTCTGATGGGGCACAGTAGGCTGATGTGAGGTCTGATGGGGCACAATACGCTGATCTGGGGTCTGATGGGGCACAATACGCTGATCTGAGGTCTGATGGGGGCACAGTAGGCTGATGTGAGGTCTAATGGGGGCACATTCTGCTGATCTGAAGTCTGATGGGGGCACAGTAGGCTGATGTGAGGACTAATGGGGGCACATTCTGCTGATCTGAGGTCTGATGGGGCACAATACACTGATCTGAGGTCTGATGGGGCACAATACGCTGATCTGAGGTCTGATGGGGGCACAGTACACTGATCTGAGGTCTGATGCGGCACAATACGCTGATCTGAGGTCTGATGGAGGCACAATACACTGATCTGAGGTCTGATGGGGGCAGGGGACTGTTAGTTTAGTGATGTAAAAACTGTGGAAAGGTTTCCTTTAACATAGGAGTCCCCTTCTTTTTTACTCCTATTACTCCTATATTTTACTGCATTATATGGTAGAGTATTTAGACTAGGGTATGTAGAAAGTCTATTGTACTGTACTTAAGAGCATAGATGATCTAGCAGTTTATACAGTCATCTTTCTAATACAATATTATAACCACAACTAGTAGTATGTGCCTGTGAAGTTGGAAACGTGCGTTTGGGAAGCCACTAAGTGGGGGGCCTTCTCAACTATGTTTCGCCCCCCCCCCCGTGCTGAACCTCTAGCTACACCTCTGCCTCAAGCTCAGCCATTTTGCCTGCTAGACTTCTGCCATTTGTGAACATACACTTTAAATTACCATGTGTTTTTGTACATTTAGGTTTAGAAATGTAATTTATTGATGTTTTCTGACTAGACATGTTTTTTCTGCTGATTTGTAACACATGGATCTCCTTATCCACTGCTGTTATCCTCCCCCCGTGGTCCACTTCTCCACCCACCACTCTGTTCTGACCACTCTCTAACCTATCTACCACTGCATGCTTTGCTTTATTTTCTGCTTGTCCTCCCCCCCACATCCCTAGTTTAAAAACTCAGCCACCCCCTCTAGGATTCTTTCCCCCAGCACAGCAGCCCCTCTTCCATTCAGGTGCAATTTATCCGCAGAATACAATTTGTACCCCAATGAAAAATCAGCCCAGTGCTCTAAGAACCCGAACCCTTCTCCCTTACACCAAGACTTGTGATTGAAGTCGCTAACAGGATCTTACCTGACCTCCAAGACTCCCTGGCAAGCACGGTGGGCCTGACGCCGCAATCTTTGCAGGCCACAGTCACAGAACATGGCGCTCGGTTAGACGGGGCGGAACAGAGGATCCAGTCACTAGAGGACACGTGCCAGGAGATGAAAACTCAACTGGACACAGTGTTGAAGAATAGCAGGCTCCTCAAAGAAAAGGTCGATGACCTAGAAAACCGTTCCCGAAGGAACAATCTACGAATCATACGTGTCTATCCCTACACAAGACCTTCTAAAGGTATGTGAATGCGACATTCCAAAGGCACTCGGCGTACTAGAACGCTGTAAAGTGGAGCGTGCCCACAGGATAGGCCCAGATCTCCCTGATCAGGCAACGATCGCAATATGAAACCCCCCAATGCGCTGTCCAGACGACCCAGACCAGTAATAGTAAAGTACCTGGATTTCACAGATAAGACAGCAATCCTACGTGCATACAAACAAAACCGCTCAGCCATAGAGATACATGGACATAAGCTCCTGATTTTTGGAGATTATTTTGCAGAAGTACAGAAACGCAGGAAAGATTTCTCTATGATATGCTCAGACTTATAAGATAGACGCATTAGATTTGCACTGCAATATCCAGCAATATTAAAAGTGTTCCACCCAGATGGATCGTCATCAACATACTCTACGCCAGCTGAAGCACGGGACCACTTGGATCTTGAACCTCTCAGGCCTCAAAAGCGTGAGACTATTAAAATGCAGAAGGGAGCAATATCTACGGAAGTAAATGATTCTACCACCTCTGATCAGCAGAGACAAGATGAAGATTGGACTGCTCTGGAGCCTAGGGAAAAGCATGTCCGCCACAATAATCGCCGCCTGCTAGAGCAAACGTGAAGAACCCAGGACCACTCCATGAGCATCAACAGGACTTGCAGATAAGATAGTTTGAATGATAATAATTTTATCTTGCAGATTTATGATCAAGTATGCCCGTTGTTAGTATCTGACCTTATGGTTTATATGACAGACAATGTGCGCATAAATGTTAGCAGCACTGTATACACAGTTATGGTGGGAAGAAGTGAAGTCGCTGACAGCCGTAGAGGGTGGAAGCAATTCCGTGATCTTTTTGCTTCACCAGGCTGGTTTGAAATGGTGTATTCAAGATGTTATCTTATGTTTTATTATTATTACTATTATTATACAGTTACATGTTATAAGGGGAGAAGGGGAGGGGGAGGGAAAATCCAGATGACAAAGACAACAATTATTACGCTTATACACATACAGCTAACTCCTTGTTTTGAAAATTAAATTATGAGAATCATTACAAGGAACATGAAGGGGTTAAAATCCACACACAAAAGAATGATGATACTAAGACACCTGAAGTGCTTAAAGAGGACCTTTCATGACTTTAAAAAAATGAATCTGCACTATCTACCTGATAGTGCGTCCCCCACTGATGCCAGCAGCGTTGTTTTCTTAGCAAATTGTCCCCCGGTGGCTTCACACGGGCCCCCCGTTCTTCGGTCCGGCTTTATGCTAATTAGAAGGCATCGGAACAGGGAGGAGGAGACTCCCTGTTCCTCAATGGGCGTTGCTTCTGCCCTGCTGTGAGCGCTGTCCAATCAGAGCGGACCGCTCACAGCAGGGCCGAAGGAGTTCAACCCTGCTGTGAGCGGTCCGCTCTGATTGGACAGCGCTCACAGCAGGGCAGAAGCAACGCCCATTGAGGAACAGGGAGTCTCCTCCTCCCTGTTCCGATGCCTTCTAATTAGCATAAAGCCGGACCGAAGAACGGGGGGCCCGTGTGAAGCCACCGGGGGACAATTTGCTAAGAAAACAACGCTGCTGGCATCAGTGGGGGACGCACTATCAGGTAGATAGTGCAGATTCATTTTTTAAAAGTCGTGAAAGGTCCTCTTTAAAGGTGGATGTTGCTCTATTACAAGAGGCACATCTCACAGAGATGGAAAGTGTTAGGCTAAAAAAACTATGGGTGGGAACGGTACTGTGTTCGCCTTCCACGCAATCTAAAGCAGGAGTGATAACCCTATTACATAAAAACCTACCATACTCAGTACAGTCTAGCTCCTCGGATGGTGAGGGGAGAGTCCTGATAACGACTCTCCACTCCCCAACTGATGACATTACCATCTATAATGTATATGGAACTAATGAAACTAACACTGCGTTTTACGAAAAGCTAGGAAAGCAATTACAGAGTAATACTAGTAAAAACCTATTAGTAGCGGGAGACTTAAATACAGTGCACGATAACATTGAAGACCGGAAATACTCTCAAGGAGTGACAAAGACACCACGTCGCAGGGACCGTATTCTTCGTAGCTTCTGTAAAACACACTCCCTCTGCGACATTTGGAAGACAATGCATCCAGAAGGGAGAGATATTCATTATTATATATATAAATATACTCATTATTCTTATGCCCATGACTCATGGTCAAGGCTAGATTATTTCCTACTCTCTGACTCTCTACAAAGCAGAACTCAGTATGTACATATTGAAGATCTGGTTATCTCGGATCATGCCCCTGTCCAACCGGTGTTAGCAGAATCTATGCCAAAAGGCACTGATTATATATGGAGATTTCCATCTGCTCTAATAGGAAACAGTTTATTTGAGACGGAACTAAGCAAGTGGTGGAAAGAATACCTAGAATTTAATGAGACAACCAGTGACAGACAGTTGCTATGGGAGACGGAAAAGGCTGTCATGAGGGGGAAAGTTATCTACTACATCTCACATATTAAAAAACAAACAGAAGTATCCCTGAGACAATGTAGTCATGCTCTGAGAGTCACATATACTGAATATCATGAAAATCCTACCATCTTGAATAAAGAGAAATGGACTCAAGCGAAGGCAGATTATGAAAATTGGGTAACTAGGAAAGAAAACATGTTTAGATCGCACTTTGAAGCTAAATTGCGAGGGGACCATATCGTTCCAAACCCATATTGGCCATAAAAAGTGACAGCGGACATATTCATACCAACCCAGACAAAATAAACGATATATTTAAGAGCTTCTACAAAAACCTCTATAAAAAACATTGAGGGGGGTACAGAAGCTGCCACTAAATGGCCACAACATAACTCTTTACCTACCATTGACCCTAAGGACTTAGACATCCTGAATGCAGACATCACAATAGGGGAAGTTACAGACACCATCAAGAACCTAGCATCTAACAAAGCCCCCGGACCAGATGGTTATACGGGAGAGTTATTTAAAATAATGAAGGATGATATTTCTCCCATTTTAACTAAGCTTTACAATGAATATCTGCACGGGCGCAGAATGTCAACACTTGCAAAAGCAGCCTATATTAAAGTATTGCCCAAAACAGGGAAAGACCCACTACTGGCAACTTCATACAGACCTATATCACTAATAAATGTGGACATATATCCAAAATTCTGGCAAATAGACTAGCCAAACTAATGCCATGATTATTGCTTACGGAACAAGCAGGATTTACGCAACATAGATCAGCAGTCACCAACATAAGGAAAGTACTAGCAATATTGGATGAGCACAAATAAGACAAAGAGGGAGACAGTCCCCGGCCATATTGACCATCGATGCTGAAAAAGCATTTGACAATGTGGCCTGGGACTGGCTTAATCAGATATTAGACTCAGTTGGCCTCACGGGATCATTTCGAACCTATCTAAAGACTTTATATGACTCTCCAGTGGCTCAAGCATATACCCCAGGTTTTCTATCACCTAAATTTGCATTATAAAAAGGGACGAGACAGGGATGCCCCTTGTCACTCTTATTATTTAACTTAGCCATTGAACCCTTGTCCAGAGCCATTGCTTCTGCTACCAATCTCAGGGGTCAAGATAGGAGATGTGGAAGTCAAACACGTGTTATTCGCGGATGACTTATTAGTATTCTTATCTCATCCACAAACAGATCTGCCTAAACTATTAGATATGCTATCTCTTTTTGGCTCTTTCTCCGGTTTTAAGATAAACGTTAGCAAATGTGAACTGCTGGACCTACATACTCAAACGCGTGCTCACCCATGGGACCAGCAACATATCACAATAGCCCATCATTCTATAAAATATTTAGGCATTCAGATAGGTAAAACACCAGAATCCATATACAACCTCAACTACCCTATTTTGATAAAACGAATAATATCAGATCTCAACAAATGGAAAGACCTTCCATTATCCCTACTGGCAGTGGCGTAACTAGAACTAACTGGGCCCCACAGCAAATTTTTGAACAGGGCCCCCCCCCCTCCGAAACTTCTTCGCAACCCCCAACTCACATGCAACCCTCACTGTTATGGCTAGTCAAGATTGAGCTCTCCCAGACAAGGTCTGACAGCCGCTCCACCCGTTTCCTATAGTGTCACTGTATATAATGTCATTGTATAATACTCTTGAGTGGGCCCTGACAATAAAATCTTTCGGTCTCCCTCTTGAGGGGCCCCCTTGTGGGTCTGGGCCCCAAAGCAGCTGCTTCCCCTGCTTCCCCTATAGCTACGCCCCTGCCTACTGGGTAAATGTCACTTAATAAAAATGATCTGTTTTCCCAGACTATTATACCAGCTTCAAACAATTCCACTCCTTCTTACGCATAAGGACATTAAAACCATTAATACTGCATTTAGAAATTTCATCTGGTCAGGGAAAAAGGCGAGGATTGCCCTAAATAAACTAGTATTGCTCAAGGAAGATGGAGGAGTGGGCTTCCCAGACATACTCCACTACAACCTAGCTAGCTTATTGAGACATAGCATAGAATGGATTGCACAATCGTCTAATTTCTCAAACTATAGCCTAGAGACACAAGTAATAAAACCATGGAATCTGAATGCACTACTACATACCCCTTACTCAGCAATTCCTGGAGAAATAAAAGGCAGTATAATACTAAAAGACACAATAGCAACATGGAAGGCAGTTAGGAAGATATTTGGACTTCCCTATAGACTATCCAAGCATCTTATCCTTTGGAATAACCCTGAATTTCCTGCGGGTACACATAACAAACAATCCAAAACGTGGCGATCTAATGGGATAAAATCAGTAGGAGACATGTGGACCCCCTCAACAAACAAGTATTATACATTTACGGATTTAAAGGAAAAATATGGCCTGGATAGTAAACATTACTTAGCCTACTCCCAAATAATAGATTTCCTTAAGGCTAACCTAAAACGGACTACAACGGAATTTTCTCAACATGATTTTGACAATATAATACTACCATCACAAAACAAAATATCAATAGCGTCCCTGTACACAGAGGTTATGAAAAAACTATCGCTACTTAGAAAAGGAACGTTATTCAAACCATGTAATAAAAGTCTTCCCGACGTTATGTCAGCAACAGATATTCTCAGGGGATAGAACAACGTAAGGAGGGTAATTCCTAGTGAAATATGGAGGGAAACTCACTTTAAATTCATACACAGGTCGCACCCCTACAACAGATAGGAATCGACAGGTCACATGTCCAAAATGTGGAATACCAAATGCAGACCTCTTTCACTGTATGTGGGAATGCGAAGTGATACGCAAGATAAAAAAATAATACAAGAATGTAATGATAAGCTTCATTCCAATCTGAGAGACACTTATGAGGAATGTAATGATAAGCTTCATTCCAATCTGAGAGACACTTATGAGGAATTATTATTTCATAATAGATCTAGCAAAACTACACAAGTAACGCATGCTATCCTCTTAGCTACCAAAAAAATCGTCCTACGCCACTGGATATCCCCAACAATCCCAGACACGAGGGAAATATTTGAACTTACGAAACAA
Source organism: Rhinella marina (assembly GCA_900303285.1). Classification (NCBI taxonomy): domain Eukaryota; kingdom Metazoa; phylum Chordata; class Amphibia; order Anura; family Bufonidae; genus Rhinella; species Rhinella marina. The sequence continues at coordinate 44,185 of ONZH01013846.1, forward strand.
TGTATGTTGGCTGACAAATGGGACGCTGAAGGGAAAAAGGAAAAACCACGCGAGGCATTCAACAAAAAAAGGCATCTCTTTATTGAAAAATTCTGTACACAAGATGAAGCTAAACTGTTACTTTATTATAATGTATATCATAAAATGCAGAATTCCTGTAGAAGCATAATAACATAAAGGTACATGGGCATACACGGTTGGTTTCAAAATAAGGAGTCACAAATTGTTAATCGTGATAAGATGTAACTAATACGCGTTGGGAAAAGACTCAAACACACATACGACTATAGCATCTGGACTACGTTTGGGGACTAAGGGGGGGGGGAGAGGGTGATAGGGCTATATGTTAAATGTTATTTAAGATAAAATATGAAAGATGTCATGAATCAGAACTTTGTATACTTTATTCTGTACAACACTGTAAACCGTACAATTGTTAATATAGGAAATTGTACTGACAGAGATTATGTGCATTCTGATATATGACAATAAAAATTGTTTATAATAAAAAAGCTCCAAAGTGCCCAGCTGAAAGTGAAAGTAAAAACAGCTTTCTCTCCCAACTCGATTTCTAACAGCTATATCTTTTGATGTAATGCTGTGATTCTGGTATCATTTGAAAGCTTGGAATGCCAAGATATGAGCAGCTAAAGCAGCCCTCCCCTCTTCAGACTGGTTTTCTTTGAGCACTTGCAGCAGCAGAGTTGGGCACCTGGGAGCTGTGCTTTTCCTGGACATGGAATACAGACACATACTACACACAGGGATGCTTGGGATGTGTCTGCAATCTTCTGTGGGGCAGTACTCTTAGTTATATTGGTGACAATGAGGTGACAGACTCCCTTTAACCTGAACCTGTTTGACATTTATGGCATATCCTAGATTGATTAGGATTGTGCAGGGCAAGGGCTCTTTTATTTAAAATAACACACTGCCGGGCTGAGGCATCCACCCAGCAGTGTGTTCGGTGATGTCACCGGCTCTGATGCACTGCCCTACCTGTTTTACAGTCTAGGGCAGCGATAAAGCCCGCCCATCAGTACTGGTGATGTCACCCGGCTCACTGCTGGGCGGAAGCCTACGCCTGGCAGAGCCTGGTTCGTCACCGGAACTCCACAAAGTGCCTTTGCCCTGCGCGATTCATCGCAGGGCAAAGGAGAGCATAGGAGCAGGGTGGCTTCTCATGGGGGCTGCCTGGGTGAAAATTGGGATATGTCTGGGTTCAGCTCTGAACCCATACTACCCCTTTAAGTAAAGAGTTTGCTGATGTACAATTTCATTCCCTACTCAGGGTTACTGCAAACTTTGCATGGTTGGATTAAAAACTAATGTATCCTTTATTATATTTTGAATTGATTATTTCTAACTTTTAATAGATATATGAAGTATTCATACTGTCCTGACCTCCATTTTATCTCCCTCCCCAGTATACCATTGTCTTTTTGTTGGAGTGTGCTCTTTTGAGGGACGCTCTGTTACTCCCTGTTTCTCACACCGGAATAAAAAGAGGATTCTATTGAATGATTAACCATTTTGCAAAGGTAAGTGACCTTGTGATTAAATGGATGCTCCGGGATAAAATAAAAATATGGCATAATGGCCCTTCAGCATCCCCAGTTACATTGGCATTTGTATTACAGGAATGATTTGTGAGTGTAAGCGTCTGTTCATTAGTAGAATGTATTAATATGAAGATGAGCTAGGCCTCTAACACCACATGATATGCCGAATGCTGGCTTATTCATATAAGCCGCAAATGTCATAGGTGAAATATGGTGCTCAACAGATCAAGTTTCGTGTTGTTTTGAGCCCAAACCGTAGTAAAGTAACTGAAATGTCCCGAGCGACATGATCTAGAACTAGAAGGAATATTTCCGCTCAGTAATGACTATAAACATCTTGCAATGAAAACATCAACACTGTGTCAGCATTGCTTACCTGCTGAGCCGACCAACGTGTCGCTATACAGAATATATATCCAATTTCTATACAGTATATCAGGATACTAAAGGGCATGCTCACTTTTATATCCTATTTTTTTGATTGATCCAATGGTTGTAAAATAAAAACTGAAGCAACGTTGCAGATACGTAGTATTGATTAAAACAATGCCACCGTAAAAAAAGGCACAGACCCTGTGTTTGTGACTTTTTAAATGCCACTGTGACATTTTGCCACAAGTAGACTTTCTAGAATAGCCATGAAGAAGGATGATGTGTTTCATCCGAAACGCGTAGCTTTTTATGTTTTGTTTTTTTTTTTATTGCATGATGATGTTTTTATGCACTTGAAATAAACATTTGGAGTTTTTAACCACAAGTGCCAGAAGATTTGTCCAAGATTCACATCATAAAGAGTTTCTAAGTCGCCTTGCCACTTTCCCAAAAAGGGGCATGATGAGGTTGGGGAGGGGCCAGGGGTAGAGCCAGTTTTCTGTTTAGATATCAGATTGGTACGCATTGACTGGAGGAGGATGCACCTAATTATGGTGAGGCCTGAGCTTTGCAATAAATTAGGTACATCCTTCAGCAGTACAGGCGTGCAGTAGAGTGGCTTGCATGTATGTAATCATCATTTTTGACCAAAAGTGCCGTGAGCACAGGCCACAAGGGGAGGCATTCTGGTGGGCACGGACAGGGTGAGAGTGGCTACGGTGGCGATGAGGGAGATAGTAGTCCACACGGTGGCTGATCCCATTCTGTCTCTAGGTCATCGATGAAGTGGATAGATGGGCACATCCTTTGTTCCCCTTGGGGAATACCCTGGGCTTGGGGCTCCTGCCTCATGGTGGAGGATGGTTGGCAGGTTGCAAGGCAGGAGAACATGTGCAGTGGCAGGTGGATGATGAGGCAGTAAACAGGCCAGCTTAATTATGATAAATAACAGCCTCTTTACTGTTAATGATGGATGGCACAGTACAAATTTCAAGGCATCTGAGGCATATCACAAGGCAGTCTTTTTCCCAAAGGGGCAGGCAGTATGATAATCTCCTCTAAGTCTCTCACTCTAGATATACAAGGTAATCTTCAATTGACCACAGACATGCAAGTACTTTTCCCATATATCTGCAATGCCCAAATTGCGGAGTGCAGTCCTAGGTTGGATGGTCAGTTCAACTCAGTGTTGCGGGCACCAGAAGCAATCAACCCAAACCACAGGCAGCAAAGTCCAAAGCCGAATAAGTACCTTACCTTTAATGACTCAGTCCAAGCATGGCCTTTTGGTACTCAACCATCTGCGAAATTCAATGATTTTTCTTTCCCTCTGAGGTTAATCCTTAGCAGAACTGCTTTTCTGGCAACTTTCCCTCACAGGAATAGTGTTTTCCTGGAGCAAAATCTATATTTGCCTACTTAGCAGGAGCATATACACATACTGCCCATACTTAGCTTGTCTTGCTAGGAACTCTACAGTAACCAAGGGAAAATGGGGCCAGTCCATTACCCAGCAACTGTTACCAAGGCTTAACTGTTTCCTACCTATACATAGCCTTTTTGGGTAACATTGTACATAAATCATAGTCAGTATGTCACGCTACGGTGTGGGAGGGGAAACTCCACACCGAGCATACACCGATACACTACAGTGAGATGAAAACCGATCAGCAGGCAAGAAGCCAGTGGCAAGGAAAACCACTGAACCAAGTGCACCGGAAACACCAGAAACCAAACCCAGAGGGCAGAAACCCAGTGAGCCCCGTTCTTCACAGAGCCCCAGATGGTAGGGATGCACTTATCCAGAACTCACTGGCTGCACCTCCAGGATGGTCCCGGTGCACCTGGCAACTTACCTGCTGATACTGCTGATAGAAGCACCAGCAGTCCATACACCAAAGACTGCAGCCCAGGCACATGTACTGGAACCCGAACACCTAACAGGACTCAGTACACACAACACACCCAGGAACCAGCTCACCGGCAACAACTCACAGTATCGCTGTTCCCCCTCCGGGGAACCCTGGAGCCCTCTCACCGAAGGCACATACATACAGGAAATGTCTGGACTCCATGTCAGAAGACACATGGCAGTCACAGACCAAACACCCACCCGTACATAAACCAAATAACAGGAATAAGGGAAGGGGAAGAGAGGACCTCAGGAAGACCTCGATGACATATTAAGTGGCCACAAGGACTGGGCAGATGGAATCCCAGGAAAGGTGCATAGCTCCAACACCAACGGAGGCTGGAGCACAACTAACACACCAGGCTAGCAACAACAGAATAAAAGCACCTAGTGACCACACCCAGGTCAATATGTTAACCCCATGAGAACCAGACAGGGAAGGAGGGAAGTATGCAATCAGGGAACATACCAGCAACCAAAACTACACGTTGCCCCTGGCAACCACGGCCTACTACCGCAGCCAGAATGCCAGGACACAAACATGAGCAACATGGAAGCCGTGTCACGGAGAACAACCGAGACACCACCAATTTACACGTTGCCCCTGGCAACCAGCATACAACCAAATCCGAAATACCAGGGCACAAACATGAGCAACATTGAACACGTGTCACGATAACCACACGGTACGTGACACTACCTCCCCCTTTACTCCCCCTCTCCCAAATTTTCAAGGGGAAGCAAAGTGGAACACAAACCACCTAACAAACAAAAAATGTCGATTCACACCAAACACAAAAAGTGCCAGAACCGAACAGACATCCACACTCAGTCCCTGTTCACACACCAGGCCGCAGCCAGCAAACATCACCGAACCAGCAACACCTAAGCCAGTAAACCAAGTGAATGCCGCCAGCAAACACAGCACCAATAACAGGCGAACTGAGAAATGGATGAGGGGAGAATCAGACACAGGACACAGATCACACAAGTAACAGAAAGCTGCCGCCAGCAAACCCCAACCCCACCTAGGTCAAAGGCAGCCAGCCAACAAACAACCACGGTCACCGTGACCCGAACTGAAACAGATCCACCCCTTTCACCCTCCCTCCGGAGGACAAGCATGCACACCAAAAACAGCAGGCGCAGCATGCAGACACCCTCTCACCGAAGGTAAAGGCATAACAGGGAAAAGGAAAACACGCAAAGTGGCCTAAAATGTCATACTGTCACGCTACGGTGTGGGAGGGGAAACTCCACACCGAGCATACACCGATACACTACAGTGAGATGAAAACCGATCAGCAGGCAAGAAGCCAGCGGCAAGGAAAACCACTGAACCAAGTGCACCGGAAACATCCTGGAGGTGCAGCCAGTGAGTTCTGGATAAGTGCATCCCTACCATCTGGGGCTCTGTGAAGAACGGGGCTCACTGGGTTTCTGCCCTCTGGGTTTGGTTTCTGGTGTTTCCGGTGCACTTGGTTCAGTGGTTTTCCTTGCCACTGGCTTCTTGCCTGCTGATCGGTTTTCATCTCACTGTAGTGTATCGGTGTATGCTCGGTGTGGAGTTTCCCCTCCCACACCGTAGCGTTGTGACACAGTATCACAGTAAACACTTTAAGCATTTTAGTAACCCTTTAGCAGTGAACTCCTGATTCACTACAATAGCACCAAAGATGAACATTACTGGGTCCTTGGTCAGCAGGAATGAGAACAACATCCTATTTATCATATGTGGGAAATTTTCATTATAGTTTAAGGGGTTGTCTGGAATTTTGATATAGATATTTTATCCTCAGGATAGGTCATCAATATCTGAAAGGTGAAGGTCCAACTCCCAGTACCCGCACTGGTCAACTGTTTAAAGAGGCTTCGGTGCTCCGATGAGTTCTGCAGCCTCTTCAGAGCCTACCAAGCACAGCACCATATATCATATAGCGGCTGAGCTTCAGTCAAATGGGACTGAGCCTAGGCCATGTGACCAGTGAACCAATCAATGTGACATCACTAGCTACAGCACCCACTGGGGGACCGCCCACTGATCACTTATTGATGACCTATCCTGAGTATAGGCCATCAATATCAAAATCCTTGGACAACCCCTTTAATAGTCATTTTTGGTCCACAGCAAAACCTTCAATTCTTGAAGTTTGTATCTTTTTGTAACTTTAAAAAAAATCTTCCATTCATACTGGAAGTAACATTGGAAGAGTTTTTATTGTACTATATCATAACACCAAATTAGTTTCTGTTTTAAATTATCAATATTCTTTTTCTTTTCTTTTTAAAATCTTTTTATTGATTTTAAAGAACTGACATACAAAGTTAATCAACAATCAGAGCATGTGCATGAAACACAGTAATACTTGGTACATTAGAATGAAAGTTACAAACAGAAGTAACATGTTTAAATCTAAGTTAGAATCTCTCTGAACATTGAGTATGTTTACAAAAAAAAACAATCTGAGATAAATTATCAATATTCAATTGCTAATACTTTGCCTACCCTTCTGGCTCAGTCCACCAGTACACTGCTATTTTCTTTTTATGTATTTTTTCTTTATTATTCTCGCATTCTTGCAGTCCTTTCTTGGTACTATTCATATGTCCTTATAACTATATAATTATTCAAGCCTTGGCACCCCACAAACCCAGTTTCACACATGAAACAAGTCAGCCAGTGTCATAGGTAGAATCAGCTGACAGATGCCCTCTAATTTATCATTGACATTTGGGCAAAGTTTTTGTATCTACAATTATAAAAAGGGTTGAGCGACCACACATGTTTTTCTGGAGATAACATGTAGTATTCTATTTGTTTGTTTCTAGAGTGGAAACTTCCTTTTGACGTTAGGGCAAGAAAAAAATCTATCTCCCGGGGTGTGGAGCTAGCAAGGTGAGAATGAAGTTTTGACAACATTGGTGGAAAAGTTTTTACTCTGTCTGTATTTGTGTTATCCAACAGAGCGAGCACAGATTATAAAGCTGTCCTCCAGCAGCAGACTAAGGAGACATGAGTCATGATGAGAGCAGATTCCCACTTACAGACATACTGAAGAAGCACTGTACTAAGTCATAAGTCACAGTTAACACTGGCGACTGACATCACTTGTGCGGCGTTATGACTGTGTCGTAAAAATGACGCCCTATTTTATGGAATGGTTTTATATGTGGCCTGCATCATTTAAAATATAAAAATAAAATATAAACTCAGATTACATTCACCAGATTCCCATCTAATTATGCTGCAATATCCAGACACATTGCTTTTTTATTTATTTTTTTTTAAAGGGATTGCCGACGATTGTTGGTCTTAGGGGTGTACCACCTATATAATCACATGATGCCTCATGTTCCCCTGCTGAAGGGGACACCACTGGCTGCAAGCCTGGCAACCGAGGCTTGCAGCCACCCACTACATATTTTAACAGCAGCAGCACTATTATTAGAGTACTTCATGTAGGTAGCTGTTATTTTTTCATTGCATGGTGTAGCACTACTACACTACACTGGAGAGTATATTATTTTGCAGAGTGCCCCAGAGGAGCCAATGTAGAGGATACAAGTGGTAGTGGCCCTGATGAAGTGTTGTGTCACAGTGTACTCCCTCAGGCCTTCGCTCCCTGGGGTTGTGCAGTGTAGAGTTAGATTAAAGTGTGAATCCAGAAGTAACCATATAACAGTCTCTCCTTAGGCTAGTTTCACATATGCAGAAAGAGATCTGATAAGCTGTTCCGGAAAAGAATAGCCTGCCAGAGCTCTCTGGATCCAGTATTCTCAGACGATACAGGAATGCCCACCGGCTCCATTAAATATAATGGGTCCAGCCGCTACCCGACAAATATGTCTGGCCGAGTCTTGGCATATTTGCCGGCAGGTGTTCCGGCACCATCTAGCAATACCCGATCCAGAGAATCCCAGTAGGCTGTTCTCTAAACTAGACTTGCCTAGTGCAAAATGCAACTTGTGGCACATCCATTGGCAATAAATATAAAGTGCAGTTTCTGGGACCAGATGAGACATGGTAGGTGGTTGGATGGCTGCAATTATGCACAAGGTGATACTGGCCTAGTGGTTGTTGGGTAGGTGATGGTGTCTGAGCCATTGTCCATCACCTTGCAGCAGTGTCTGTAAAGCTACAGTATATCTCGCTGATCACCCTAATGTCTGGAATCTCATGATTTCACTTTATGTTGTCTTTAGCAATTATTGTTGCAGGGGAAGGGTATCTGGTTCCTGAACTTCCCTCAGAGGGGAAAAGATACGGTTGATGGGAGTTGGTCCTGTACGTGCTGCTTCCTAACTCCTACGATATCAGAACAGGACCTCTTCCTCCTAGCTCTCACTCACTAGGCTGGACTTTTCCCTCCTGGCAGGAAATTGGACAAGCCCACTCCTAGCAACAGGGTGTTTAGCCCTCTTCCTGCCAACCATTACCTTCTCTGCTGGAACACCTGGCCACTACATGTAAAATACATAACATTACATATAAAATGCAGCAATTGCAGATACTATAGTAGTACTCCTGTCCGTGACAGTCTTCCCTTTGAGCTGTGTGGTCACCGCTCACCCATACACATGCATCCAAAAGCTCTCAGTTCTCAATTCTAGGGCAGATTACCCCAGCAGTATAGACAATTTTCGCCGTATGCACTGTTGGGTGGGTGGCCCCAGGATTCAGAACAGGGTAGATGGTGTTTCTTGATGCGCTAAAGAACCTTTCTGATGTCACCACCCATATGACCAGTGGTGGAGGAGCCAGAGGAACAGAGAGCTGTGTTTCTGAGCTTACTGAGAGGAGCCTGGCTGGAGTGTGGTGAGGCCTAGCTGTGTGTGTGTCTGTCCCTGTGTGTGTCCCATTGTGTGTGTCTGTCTCTGTGTGTGTTTCCCCCTGTGTGTGTGTCTGTCCCTGTGTGTGTGTCCCTGTGTATCTGTCCCTATGTGTATGTGTCCACGTGTGTGTCCCTGTGTATGTGTCCATGTGTGTGTCCCTGTGTGTGTGTCTGTCCCTGTGTGTGTTTGTGTCCCTTTGTGTGTCTGTTCCTGTATGTATTTGACCGTCCCTGTGTGTATTTGACCACCCCTGTGTGTAATTGACTGTTCCTGTGTGTGTCTGTCCATGTGTGTGTCTGTCCCTGTGTGTGTCTGTCCATGTGTGTTTTCGCTTGTGTGTGTCTGTCCCTGTGTGTGTGTCTGTCTGTCCATGTGTGTATCTGCCCCTTTGTGTATGTGTCTGTCCCTGTGTGTGTCTGTCCCTGTGTATATCTATGTGTCCCTATGTATTTCCCTGTGTGTATTTGGCAATCCCTGTGTATATGTGTGTGTGTCTCTGTGAGTGTCCCTGTGTGTATTTGACCATCCTTGTGTGTATGTGTCTGACCCTGTGTGTGTGTGTCCCTGTGTATGTCCGTGTTTGCGTGTGTGTCCCTGTGTGTGTCTGTGTGTGTTTCACCACACAATGCTCATAATGTTCCTATGTCTTGATGCAGCTGCATCAGGACTTTCTGTGCAGGGCAAAAAGAAGAAGGAGAAGGAGGCTGCGCCGCCAGCATGGAGTTCCGCGGGAGATGCACAGGGAGGCACACTAAGGACATAGGTAACATTACCACATGATCTACACTAGTGTTATCTGTGGTTTTTACATAGGACTGCAGGTAACACTACCACATTATCAGCAGTAGTGTTATCTGTGGTATTACTTAGCACAGCAGGTAACATTACCACATTATCAGCACTTGGTTATCTGTGGTTTTACATAGTACTGCATGTAACACTTCCACATTATCAACACTAGTGTTATCTGTGGTTTTATATAGGACTGTAGGTAACACTACCACATGATCTACACTAGTGTTATCTGTGGTTTTACATAGAACTACAGGTAACACTACCATATTATCAGCATTAATATTATCTGTGGTTTTACATAGGACTGCAGGTAACACTACTACATTTACTACTCAGTTATCACTGTGTTATCTGTGCTCTTACATTGGACTGCAGAGGACATCTGCTATATTATCTGTACTCAGAGATTTATCACTGTGTTACCTGTGGTGTTACATAGGACTGCAGGTGATATCAACAATATTATCTGTACTTGTAATGCCTCAGATCTGGAAGGACTGTCTTGAAGTTCGGTGGTGGTCCTGCCTTCCTGGGAGGGCTGAGGCATATTTTGCTCTTACCTGTCTCTTCATTTTTAGGATGCAGAGACAGTTGAGTGCAGTGGTGAAGCAGAAGCCGTCATGTGTGTAACCAGGGGAATTGGGCGAATGTTATTTTTTATTTTATTAACAATTCAGGGGCCGGCACTACTGTGAGGGATGCCACTAAAGGAGGCATTCTACTGTAAGGGGGAATTCAATTTTATTGGGCCCAAAGGAGACTGGGTGGAATTGAGACATGTGTAATACTCCAGAGTGATATTCCATTTCCTCACCCCGCTACTATCTCTAATGGTCTAACATCATGTAATATGCCTGGTTCACCAGCAAGTGGCAGTGTATCTGGCAGAGTGAAAGATCTAACGATAGAATTGAATTTACCATTCCATTCTCCCCCTTTTGGGCAGAGGTAGGCCAGTGCTGCTTCCTACCAGAGGGAGGAGTTGTAGTTCGAATTTAGTCTAGTCAAAGCCTGGGCAACGTCGAAGCCAGACATGCCTAACATGTAGCAGCCAGTGTAGTCTAAGCTAAGCTTTTCGACAGAGGCAGATGTGTAGAACATATAGCAGCGAGGGGCAAAAGTTCTCAGGCTGCGGCAGGAGCCTCTCCAAAGGGAAGTAGCTCATAGAGCACTCTTACTCCTTCTAATTTACTTACTGAGTGTCAGAAGGGGGACAACAGCTAAAGGCACCCCAATCCAGGGATACCAGAACCGACCGAAAGTCCAGTAACCAGACCCAAGCAGAGTTTAGCACAGCAGAGAGAGAGAAAGCAGAGTCATCAAGTGTGCCTGCCAGTTTATGCCAAAGCCTGCTGAAACCAAGATAAAGCCTGAATAGTGTTTGGAAGTTTACCCAAGTAAAGCTGTTGAACTTTATCAAGGTCTGGACTCAATGTTTATTCTCCATCTCCTACCTCAACTATTCCCCTTTATTGCTTTTGCAGTGGAGATGAGCGAATCATCCAAAATTTGCTTCAGCGAATGTTCGACAAATTTATAACAAGATTCGTTCTTAATACAAATTTATTCGGTCAAATTTATGTTAAAAAATAATCGCTGTTTTGCAAATATTCCTGCACAAATTCCGAACATACAGTCAGCGTTGTTAAAAGTACGCAATACGTAAGCATTAGCATACAAAGTGCGTCTGAATCCTTAGCGTACTATTGACTCGCAATTGCGTCATACGCACGAGGCTAGGCCGCGGCAGACAGTCTTTAGAGGCAGTCCATATGAGTTAGAAAAGTAAGGTGCTAGCTATACGTCTAAGTGCATAATTTACTAAAAAACACCGTACAATAAGTGCATAATAGGACACATTGCAGTACCTGAAAAAGAATACACACAATGGGCTAAAGTGCTTGAACATTGCTGAACCTCTAAAAACCATATTGCTAAAATACAGCAAAGACAGTATGCAAACATTTTAGTGCAATTTCACATTTGCAAGCATAAAAGGCTCAGATATATGTTTCAGTCTCTCCTCGAGTCGTGGCTGCTTGATAATAAAACACTGGAACACAGTCCAAAATGCAATTGTATACCACGTAAGGTAATTTTTAAATCCAAACAGGTAATGTGTAATCCACATGGATAATATAAAATAACAGCAAATAGAGAACCCTTTTTGCAAAGGGGGCTCCCAAATAACCTGAGAAGGGGGAAAATAGGCACACTTAGGCACAACTGGGAATTTTCTGGGTGAGAGTCAAACAGGGGGCGCTCCAAAGTAGGATCTCCCAGCCTAGGATGGTCCAGTACCTGGACGACCCAGTCCTTCACCGCATTCTTGTAGTCCCATAGGGTCTGCGCGTGGGCCGTCGCCGATGCTGGCACAATCGGGTTCTGCCGTATGGAAGGTGTTGATATCCTCCTGGGCGGCGAAGTGGACGCTCCAGCCACCTCCGCCGCACCAGCCGCCTCACGGGCCGCACCAGCCACCTCACGACGAGCCGCCTCACGAGCCGCAGCAACCTCACCAGCCGGCAAGGAGAATACGGACACTGAAGCCGGTGAGTCTCTCTTGCACAGTTGTGACACCCTGATGTCTGGAGCAGGCGGTGGTTCAGGGAATTCATCCCCAAAGACCATCTCACTCCACTTCGGACGCAGTTCTTTAACCATGTTTGCTGTACTTGCTTGCTGTTCAGCGCTGGTCTAAACTGGTTCAGAGGAGAGCAGAGTACTGAGGGAGGAGTCTTCACTCCCTATACGTGCAAAAAGTTCCCGGTACGCCGGGCTGGTTTTTCCCGCTTCTGAGGGGGGCGTATCTTCACTTTCCCGCTCTTGAGGGGGCGTATTGTAATTTTCCAGCTTCACGAAGAATGTGTATGTTATGATATATGATTATGATGTATGATAGCGTACGTATCGTACATAGCGTTCAAAATTTAACAAAAATTTACGAATAATACGAAGCAAATCTGAAAAAATCCGGATTAGCTTCAGAATAGAAAATTTGTAAGATTTTATACGAACCTACGAAGCGGCGAATAGATTCGCTCATCTCTACTTTGCAGCTTAACCCTGGGGTTCGGCTGCATCCAGGTAGGAGCACCGTAACACATAGAGAATATTAAAGGGGTATTCCCATCTCACAAATGTAGTTTGTATAGTTAGATATAGCCATACCAATATTTTTACTAATAGAATGTATTTATATAAAATGTACCGTTTAGAAGATTTGCCTATTTGTATTTTCATTGTCCCTCACACATCAGTCAGGCCATTGCCCCTAGATACGACCACTGTGGCCATGTAGTAGTGGTGACCGGCTTGCTCCTGTTCAAACCTGCTCTGAGGTAACTGCTGTATTGGGAACGCACATTGCATGAGCGCAGACGCATCTTAGGGTTGTAGCATTTTTGTCTGCGTTTCCAAAACGCAGAGAAATGAATCCTGTTCCAAGATCAATTTATCTCTATGGAGCAGGATCCGTTTATAAAGTCTGCGTTTTGGACGGATCCTGACCATTGCATTTTGGACTGGTAGCGTCCAAAACTCAGATGTGAAAGTACCCCAAGATGTGTCTGCGCATGCTGATGGAATGTGCGTTCACAATACAGCAGTAACCTCAGAGCGGGTTTGAAAAAGAGCAATCCGGCCACCACTACTACATGGCCGCGGTGGCCGTAACTAGGGGCAACGGCCTGACTGATGTGTGTGGGACAATGCCTATACAAATAGGCAAATCTTCTAAACAGTACATTTTATATACATACATTCTATCTAATATATAAAGCTGAGTGTATGTGTGTGTGTGTGTGTGTGTGTGTATGTCCGCTAAAGGAATCCGCACCGCTGCAGCTACAATCACAAAATTGTACATGGCACACATGTACCTCAGGTGTCCGGGAAGGTTTTAGAACAGTTTTCAACTCTCCAGGACGTACCGTTCCTGAGATATTCTCAAAAAATGCATTAGTCAATAGTAGCCTGGTCACATGACCCTTATCAGCCAATAGAAGCTCACAGGCACACATCAGGTTTCTCTGACAACCTAGCCAGTTCACTGCTTTAAGTCTGCATTAAAGAGGCAGAGCACTGTGGATGACAATGGTAAATGGGTATTCCCAGTTACCATAACTATAACTTATGTTTTAGACTAACTCATCATCAATCATTACCTCATATAATGTAAATTTTACATATTTACTGTTCAGTAGTAATAAAAGATGTTTTCTTCCACTGCTACCCACCTTCCTCCTAAATCAGGCATCGACCTGTAATTCCAGCCACCCTCAAAAGAAGGACTTAAAAGCACCACCCCCAGATCCCACTAAGTCACGCCCCTGACTCAGTCAGGCCACGCCCCTTCCATGCTGCATTTGACCGGGATTAAAAATATTGGTAAAAATCACCTTCTGTCAGCTGCAGGGGTGCCGGAAGGATGACTTTCTCCCTGCAGCTCATTGCTCAGACTGCACAGTGCTGCTGCTGAGAGTGCTGCTGCTGTGTCCATCCAGGCCCTGCGCATGACAGAGGACAGGGAGTCTGAAAGCCAGACCGTCCAGCCTAAAACAAGACCTCTGGCCACCCTAGGGGCAGGCTGATGTTAGGGTGGCCAGATGTCCGGCTTTAGGCTGGACAGTCCAGTTTTCTGGCTACCTGTTCTCCGTCCAACGCAGTGCCTGGACAGACACAGGGATGTCCACCCTTTCAGTAGCTCACACTCAGACAGCTTCTCCTCCATGTCTGGGTGCCAGGGTGGGCGTGGCCTCATGTTTAGTGATGTGTCTTCATGGGAACTGGGTGCGCTGTTTCGCGTTTGGGGGAATGGCCGGTGAGGTCTGGCTTTCTGGGGTGAAGACAGTGGCCACTCTAGCTGCTGTGGAGGTCACAGTTAAAGGGGCGGGCTTCTGTAGAGGTCACTGTTAAAGGGGTGGGCAGCTGTAGAGGTCACTGTTATAGGGGCAGGCTGCTGTAGAGGTCACTGTTGAAGGGTCAGGCTGCTGTAGAGATCACTGTTAAAGGGGCGGGCTGCTGTAGAGGTCACTGTTAAAGGGGCGGGCTGCTGTAGAGGTCACTGTTTAAGGGGCGGGCAGCTGTAGAGGTCACTGTTAAAGGGGCGGGCTGCTGTAGAGGTCACTGTTAAAGAGTCGGGCCGCTGTAGAGGTCACTGTTAAAGGGGCTGGCCGCTGTAGAGGTCACTGTTAAAGGGGCAGGCACTGTAGAGGGCACTCTCGATATCTTTTAACCACACACAGACACAAACAGTAAAAAAAATAAATTAAATATACCCGGGCGAAGCCGGGTCCTTCAGCTAGTTAGTAATAATATTGGTATGGCTATATCTAACTATACAAACTATATTTGTGAGATGGGAATACCCCTTTAAGGCCATACCACACCACTCGGCATTCCAATAAACCTGGGACACGATCAGCCCTGGGGGGTGGCATGTTGCACATGCATATATAGACATTAAGCAGGGTTAGAGGCATGGCTTACAGTAGTGTTAAAGACATTTTCTGTGGCACGCTATGGCCTTCCTTGGGCTTTTTAAAAGTTGAAAGGTATGACCATCTATTACATTATCTGTATTCAGAGATTTATCACTGTATTATTTATGGTGTTAAATAGGACTGCAGATGACATCTACTACACTATCTGTACTGAGAGAGTTATCACTGTGCTATTTGTAGTGTTACATAGGACTGCAGGTGACATCTACTACATTATCTGTACTCGGAGAGTTATCACTGTGCTATTTGTAGTGTTACATAGGACTGCAGATAACACTTTTATGGAATATCCACAGGAGTCTGATAGATTCAGATACCATGGGTCCCATTCTCCCATAGAAGTAATTGGAAGGAGCCACACATGTTGAGCCACCTCTCCATACACTGCCATAGGCAATTGTTCTCAAGAGAGTCAGCATCTGTCGCACTTTTATTGTAAATCCACAGAAAAAGTAGAGATGAGAATTCCCCTTTAAGTGATGGCCACACAGTATTGCAGGTTACCCTGTGGTTGCTACATGGGAATGCACCTTTAGTAAGAGATTGCCCACCTTTCTCGATGTATCGCCCAGATACCGAACTGCTCTGCTCAGCAACAGTACAGGCTTAGAGGAAACACTTGTCTGGGGTACTACATATGGAGTTGGCACTATATACCATTATTATTAAGGCAATGGTTTGAAAGTGTTATTTGGTCAGCCATTTAAAAATTGGTCAGTGTATGATATAGTTATTTGTACACTGTATGTCAGTAGACTAAATGTAGTGGAGGTGTCACCATCTTAGCTACTGGCATTACACTGATTGGCTGGCCGGGTCACATGTCACCGGGTGCTATAAAGCCAAAAGCTCACATGTGCTGCTGCTGCAAGGAGGGACAGACATTGTAGGGAGAGAAGCACGCTAGGCAGGGATAGAAATCGCTCAAAAAAGACCCAAAAGCCCTTTTAAGGGCTATTATATCTGGCACAAAGCAATATTTTATTATTTTTGGGGTGTTTAAAGGTGGTGAAAATAGCACTAGGTGGCCTGCCATTAATGCCACATGTGCTGCTGCTGCTGCATGCTGTAGGATACTCTCTGTATACTATATACCTGACATAGTTTACTATAATTTCTGCTGTTAAGCCGGGCAGTACTTCTTTTGAGTCTTGCTGTATCACATTTGCGCAAGGAGGGACTTGTGTAGGGATAGAATTTCTATAGGCAGGGTTAGTATCATTGTTTAACAGACACAAAAGTCCATTGTTAAATCATTCTGCGTTTTTTTTTTTTATGGCAAAAAAAACCCAAGTGTGCCCTGTCAGTAACACTAGGTGCACAGCGTATTAGAACCGTTCAAAAGTCTATGTAGCTGTCATCCGTTGTTACATTTTATACCGTTAATTTAGGCCGCAGTTCCTCCTTTGCGTCTGCAGTATAACTTGTGCAAGGAGGGACCTATACTGTAGGGATAGGATTTGGCTAGGCAGGGCTAGTATTTCTGTTCAAAAGACACAAAAGTCCATTGTTATATCTGGCTGCATTTTTTTTTCTTTTGTGGCAAAAAGAACGCAAGTGTGCCCTGACACTAACACTACGTGCACAGCGTGTGCATTATAACGTTTCTGTAGTCTATATACCTGACATACGTTGGTATTTTTTCTACTGTTAATTTAGGCTGTTGTTCCTCATTTGCGGCTCCTCTATAACATTTGCGCATTCTTAATATTAGACATTTGGTGAAATTTTTCTGATCATACACTTAATAAAAATCTGCACTACTGTACTTGTGACAAAGTTGCATATATACTATATAATATGCGCAAGGCAAGCAGAAAGGGGAAGTGGGCGTGCTGCTGATGGTGAACGCAGAGGCCATGGCTCTGGGCGCGGTGAAACTGCCTGCTGGCAGAGCCCAAGAAACAAAGTCATCCAAAAACTCCTAGCTTCATATCTCAGTTTGGAGGGCGGCGCAAGACAGGTTCTTGTTAGGTCAACATGTCAGGAGGACCAGAGTGAGGTTATTTTTTTTTTAGGTTAAAAAATTAGGGGTGAGGGCCTGCTGGTGAACCTCTTAAATATTTAAAGGCGAGGGCAGCTTAATAAGCAGTTTGATATGCTGGAGGAAGAGGACGAGAAGAGGAAGGAGTTCATGGAAATACAGTGTATTCAATACACCTTAAAAGCCACATTTAAAGTTCCTTTATGTTCAGCCGCTTTCCTCTGGTGGGGTAGAGAAGTCAGGGGCAATCCTTGTTCATTTTGACTAGCGTCAACCTGCTAGCGGCACTGAATAACCGCTCCGAAAAAACGCTGGCGGCAGGGCAGGCCAGCTCCTCAAAGGCGTAGAATGCCAGTTCGTGCCATGTGTCCAGCTTAGACACCCAATAATTATTAGGCACAGAGGGATCGCTGAGGACGTTGACATTGTCAGCTAGGTAATCCTTTATCATTTTACAAAACTTTTCCCTCCTAGTTGTGACACTTTTCTCTCCTAGTTGTGACACGCTTATCAGAACCTTTTCCACATGCAGCGCTGTTCGTCTTTATTGAGAGCAGGTAGGGTTCCAGCGCGTGCTCAGGTCGCACAGCAGTCAGTGATCTGGCAAGTGTAAGCGCTGCTGCAGTGTTGCCAGACAGGCGGAAGCTGTAGGTGACTTTCGGAAATGGCCACCTTCACCAGCAGCTCAGGCAAAAAAGTGTAGTTTTTGAGAAACCGCTGAACCACTAAGGTGAAGCAGTTGTGGAGGGAGACTCCTGTTCGTCCTTCCTGTTTGAGGAACAGGTAGACTCATTCCTGTCATTAGTTCCAGGGTCCTATAGGGTCAGTTTAGTTTAGGTTCCTGTGTATGAACTCGCCTACCTTTGAGGCCTGTTCATACTGGTAGTCAATCAGGATTAGAGTCATGGTTTCCTATCCATCTACCTTCCTTAGTTTCCAGGCCTAATCTTCTTTCCCTCCTACACTCTGTGGTTTTCCCCCCACACCTGAGCGTGACAGTATGTGTGTTAGCTTGCCGAGCTCCAAAGCCGCCACCAAGTTGCGGCCATTATCAGACACAACCATGCATGGTTGTAGGTTGAGTGGCGAGAGCCACAGCTCAGCCCAGTCCCTTATACCCTGCCACAGCACTGTGGCGGTGTGTTGTTTGTCACCTAAGCAAATAAGTTTCAGCACAGCCTGTTGCCACTTCCCCACCGCTGTGCTAAACTGCTTCCAGCTACTGACTGAAGTCTGACTGGTGCTGCAAGATGAGAATTCCTAGATGGAAGTGATGGAGGAGAAGGAGGGGTTGCAGATGCTAATGTAGGTGGTGGCGGAAATCCTGATGGAAGTAGGGCCCACAATCCTTTGTGTCGGTAGCACCTGTGTCATCCCAGGGTATGACTTGCTCCCAGCCTCCACAACGTTCACCCAGTGTGCCGTCAAGGAAATGTAGCGTCCCTGGCCAGAAGCACTTGTCCATGTGTCAGTCGTTAAGTGGACCTTCCCAGTAACTGCATTGGTCAGGGCACGGGTTATGTTACGGGACACATGCTGGTGTAAGGCGGTGAGTGCACACCGGCAAAAATAGTGGCGGCTAGGTACTGAGTAACGAGGGACAGCCACCATCAGACTGCGAAAAGCCTCAGTGTCCACAAGCCTAAACGGCAACATTTCCAGCGCCAGCAATTTGCAAATGTGTACATTTAGTGCTATGGCCTGTGGGTTGGGGGCTAGGTATTTGCGTTTTCGTTCAAAGGCCTGGGGTATGGATATCTGTACGCTGCACTGGGACACAGAAGTGGATGTGCTCGCTGATGGTGCTTGTGAGGGTCCAGGTGCAGGGGGGGAGGCATCTGGGCCTGCGTCTTGGCTAGCACGTAACACAGAGAAGAGGAGGCAGTGGTGTGACCCACAGACACCGATTGTGGATCCAAATGTTTGGCCCAACTATTAGGGTGCTTTGCTGGCATGAGGATCATGCTGGTGGTGGTCAGGTTGCTACTGTTCAGGCCCCTGCTTATTTTGGTACGGTACAGGTTGCAAATGACAATTCTTTTATCGTCCATACTTGTTGGTGTTGCCTGCCTTCTCCCTTTTGCCACCCCACCTCCTCTTACAGCCTGTTGCGGTGCCGCGCATCCCTCCCTCTCTGTGCTGCTGTCCTCGCTCAGCTTGCCTCCTTCCCATGTTGGGCCAGTGATTTCATCATCCACTACTTCCTCTTCCTCTTCAGGAAGGAATTTTTTCCCTTAAAGTGAGGAATATTGGCTTCTAACTCACAGGGGTTTCTTGCCTTCCTCTGGATCAACTTGCAGGATAACAGGCGAACTGGATGGACAGTTGTCTTTTTTCGGCCTTATAAACTATGTTACTATGTTACTTCTTCACTCTGGTCCTCATCCTGACAAGTTGACGTTCAGTGCTGCTGACACTCAAAAACATTTGGGGTGAGGGTTTGCTGCTGATCTGACCGTCTAAAACATTAGCGGCGAGTGCCTGCTGCTGAGCTGATCTTGTAAAACATTCGAGGCGAGTGCCTGCTGCTGATCTGACAGTGTAAAACATTAGGGGTGAGGGCGTGCTGCTACTTGCGCTTTACGTACAAGTAAATATATGTTTCCTAACAATATTTCCTGTAAAATCGATCTTATCTTGGATTTTGTGGGGTATTTTTGTCATTCCGTAGAAGTGGCGTAATAGTCGTCCATCATCGTTAATAGCAGCGACTTCGGTGTCCAAGATGCATCCAGACATCCTCCCCATGCTGTTCCCTAACCATTTCTTTGGTGTTTCCACCATTTTCTGACATTTCCCTATGGACCAGACACCCTCCCCTCATCCGAGCAGGGGGTGCTTGGTCTTCTCCCATTGACTTCCATTGTACTCGGGTGCTCAATCATCACTAGTGATTATTCATTGCAATGTAAAGCAGAAGTGATCTGAAGAGTGCATATTCAATTCCTCTAGGGGGGCTTAAAAATGTTAATGTTTTTAAAAAAAAAAAATTTTTTTTTTAAATATAAGAATTCAACTATCACTATCTTTCATCACTATCTTTCCCAATAATAAAAATAAACAATAAAAAAATAAACATCATAGGCATCGCCGGGTCCCAGAATGCACTATTAATCCCATATAAGGAATATTGTGATGAAAAAAAAAGTCAAAATGGAAAATTAGCAGGTTTCACTAAACCTGGGCATACACATTGAATAGCTGTTCCGCCAGCAGCTATCTTTAGCAACTCTCTCCTGTCTCCCCCACAAACAGTTTGGCTGAACGTGTATGAGTATGTGGCAGGTTCGGCCAACAATACACTAAAGTGTATAGGGGACTGTGGTGATGTGTACAGTATGAGTGCTTGAAGGTGTGTATATCCCACCCAGATACCTCAGCTGGGTGAGATAACTGATATTCAGAAAGCTGCAATGGTTTCAGCAAAGTGTAGTTTGCTGAGACAGTTTTGTCTAGATATTGTTCTGGGCTGGATTTCATTTGGGCTGGTGGATAGGTTTTGATAGTGGGATCTGCCAGTCCACACCCATCCACTGCAGGTATTGCGGTTAGGAGATGGCAGGTGAGGCCTACTAGTGTAATCATGCAGGGATAAAATGTCCCTCTGTGTATGACAGAGTTGGAGAGAGAGGCCCCAGGGAACAGACCTGGAGAGGGCCCATGTAGTCCCAGCCAGGGAGGGCTGGGGGACCACAAGGCTGAGGAAGCCTGTGAGACAGTGAATTTGGAAGGGAGCCTGCAGGGGTTCTGTGTGGTCTCAGCCAGGAGGGGTGAGGGGCCACAAGGCTTTGTAGAGCCTGAAGTTTGGGGGGCCCAGCAACGACTACGGAAAGAGGGTCGCACGGTCAGAGTCAGGAGGACTATTGGACCATCTCCCCTCAACGTACTGGGGAGGTCACAGCCTGGAGGCTGCTTGACCGTACGGCTGAAGAAGCGGGATCCAATACTGTGTGGGAACGACGCTCTATAGGTGAGATAGAGACAACACATTATTAGGTAGATCCCAGACGGGCAGGTGTTTATTTGAATGTTTCCATGTGTGTTGATGCCAAAGAGAGAAAATAAAGCACCATTTGGACGTTAAACCCCCTGTGTGTTGGAAGATTTGTAATTGTGACCCCCTGAGAGAGAGATCGATTCCTTACAGGGACTTAAGAATAAAACACTTTGACAAGGGTTACAAAGATACAACAGCTCTGAGGACTGCAGACCATGGCTGTAGGTAGGGTCTCAAAAGATCTGGGACCCAAGCCCCAGTACATATGTGCCAAATTCTCTAAGTAACTGCCCCCACACATATATGTCCTAGCCAGGGGCGTAGCTAAAGGCTCATGGTCCCTGGTGCAAGAGTTCAGCTTGCCCCCCCCCCCCTTTCCTCAGCGCTGGTGCACCTAGCTTTTCTGCTGGTCAAGTAAAAATTGAACCCCCCCCCCCCCCATGCCAAATTCTCACCCTAACCTTTTCCCTCCTAACATTACGTATATCACTACAGAACATACAGGGTAAGGCTACATTCACACGACAGGACCCCCCCCCTATAGCTACGCCACTGGGCCTAGCAGAATTTACTTGCTGGATGGACATTACATTCAGCACTACCAAACATACAGAATTGTACAGCACTATATACCTCTTACATTGTACTCCACAGGTGACATGTACTTTGATGTAGATGTTCTCTTTCCTCTTCTCCATTCAGTCTTGACAATTTCTTTCTGCCATGTCTCGTCTTTGCTGAGTTAGATGAGTTACACATCTTAGTTTCCTCACTTTTCCATCATTCTCCCCATACTGTTGCCTCAACATTGTTATCCTGCTGCTACCTCCAATACTGTGCCTGCTTTGCTCCCAAATGCCCCCAAATACTAAATTGTAGTGCTATACAGATAGTACCCACATAGTAATATAAAAGTCCCACCAATAGCAATAATTCTCTCTCGGAGTGCCCTCTTTAGTAATAATATTCTCTACAATGCCCCCAATAATGATACTGCTGCCCAGAAGTGCCCCTGTTAGCAGTGTCCTCCATATGGTGCCAAATAATAATGCCCACCATAGTGCACTTGGAAGTAATCTGACTGTCTATAATGCCCCTAGTGTTAATAACGCCCCCCTGTAGTGCCCCCAGTAGTGTCCTGCCATAGTTATTTAGTTGGATCAGCCGTATAATCTGCGGCCACAACATTCAAGGCCCTGTATGTTTTGATCTGGTAATGCCTCCTGCAGACCTCTTAGTGATATGGTGATATGTACCATGAGTGTTTAAGCTGAAAGAGATGACAGTGGATGTTCAACAAACGGAGAGTTAAAAGTGGGGTTAAAGATGAATATACCTTTTTGAAAAAGAAGAGAAGTAGCTGTAGATCAATGTCATGTTTAACTTCAGGGTATCTTTCCAACAACGACACTTAGCTTAAGATGACATCTACCCTCGTGCCAGCCTCAAAACTTGTCAACAAAGTTATATGTCATATGTCAACAAAGTTAATTCACAAATATTCATCACAATTATTGGACCCATCCCAATATAAATAATAATATAACAGAATTGACAGTGTAGTATTCTATTCAAGACACCAGTTCTTCCCTCAAAGATATACAGTGCATTCAGAAAGTCAAACCCTCTCATTTTTTCACATTTTGTTATTCACATTGTTTCAGCCAAGGGCGGACTGGGAACTTAAAGTGACCCTGGAAAAAATACTAAAAGTGGCCCCGTTTTGTAGTCAGGTCAAAACTGATGGAAGACAGGGCCAACAATACCATATTGTGGCACATTATACCATCACAACAGAGCTAAATACCTTAGTCATCACAAAATACTGCCAGCAGCACAAAATACATCCCCAAAAATTTCCACTGGTCGGCCATGAGGCCCAGGCGGCCCCTGGACATCGGCCCACCGGGAAATTTCCCTGTAAGGTCTATGGCCAATCTACCCCCGGTTTCAGCCTTGTGCTGAAGTAAAAAAATATATAAAGTTTTTCCCCATCATTCTGCACTCAGTATCCCATAATGAGAACGTGAAAGCAGAATGTTAGAAAGATTTGTTAAATTATTAAAAAGAAAAAACTAAAGACCTTGCTATATGGAACCCAAAATTTATCTCTGGGGCCTCCCATTTCTCTTGATCATCTTTGAGATGTTTCCACACCTTGATTGAAGTCCACCTGTGTTAAATTCAGTTGACTGGACATGAATTGGAAAGACATACCCTTGTCGATAAGAGTTCTCACAGTTGACAATGCATATCAGAGCAAAAACCTAGTCATGAGAAGGAAACAACTGCCTGTAGGGCTTAGACACAGGATAATGTAGAAAAACAGATCTGGAGAAGGGTACAAAAAAATTATTCTACACTGAAAATTCCCAATAACAAAGTGGTCTCCATAATTCAAATTCTCCAGGACTCTTCCTAGAGCTGGACACCTCACCAAACTAATAAATTGGGTAAAAAAGGTAATTGGTAAGAGAAGTGACCAAGAATCTTCTAGACGGTCAACCATCACTATAGCACTTCATCAATCTGGGCTGTATGGCAGAATGGCCAGAAAGAAAACTCTCCTCGGTAAAAAAAAAAAAAAAAACACACACACACACATGAAAGCCTGCCTGGAATTTGCAAAAAAGCACCGAAAAGAAATTCCGAACTGTGAGAAACGAATATGTGGTCTGATGAAACCAAGATTGAAGGTGTTGGCCTCAATTCTAAGCGTCATGTCTGAAGGAAGCAAGGCACTGCTCATCACCTGCTAAGTACCATCCCTACAGTTAGGCGTGGTGGCAGAATCATGCTGTGGGGATAATTTTCAGCGGCTGAGACAGGGAGACTGGACGGGGTTGAGGAAAAGCTGAATGGAGCAAAGTACAGAGATATTCTTAATGAAAACTTGATCCAGAATGCTCTGGACCTCAGACTGAGCCAAAGGTTTACCTTCCAGCAAGACAATGACCCTAAGGACACTGTCAAGACAACACATTGGTTGCATATGGACAACTCTGTGAATGTCCTTGAGTAGCCCAGTCAGAGCCCTTTCTTGTCCAATTGAACAGTTCCGAAGAGACCGAAAAATGGCTGTCCACTCGTGGTCCTCATCCAACCTGACAGCGGTTGAGAGGACCTGCAAAGAAGAATGGCAGAAAATCCCCAAATCCAGGTGTGCAAAGTAAATGGTCTTAATACTTACAGTGCCTTGCGAAAGTATTCACCCCCCTGGAACTTTTCAACCTTTTGCCACATTTCAGGCTTCAAACAAAAAGATATAACATTTTAAATTTTTGGTGAAGAATCAACAACAAGTGGGTCACAATTGTGAAGTGGAACGAAATTTATTGGATCATTTAAACTTTGTAATAATAAAACTGAAAAGTGGGGTGTGCAAAATTATTCGGCCCATTTACTTTGAGTTCAGAAAACTCACTCCAGAAGTTCATTGAGGATCTCTGAATGATCCAATGTTGTCCTTAATGACTGATGAAGATAAATAGAATCCACCTGTGTGTAATCAAGTCTCCATATAAATGCACCTGCTCTGTGATAGTCTCAGGGTTCTGTTTAAAGCACAGAAAGCATCATAAAGACCAAGGAACACACCAGGCAGGTCCGTGATACTGTTGTGGAAACGTTTAAAGCTGGATTTGGATACCAAAAGATTTCCCAAGCTTTAAACATCCCAAGGAGCACTGTGCAAGCAATCATATTTAAATGGAAGGAGTATCAGACCACTGCAAATCTACTAAGACCCGGCCGTCCCTCTAAACTTTCATCTCAAACAAGGAAAAGACTGATCAGAGATGCAGTCAAGAGGCCCATGATCACTCTGGATGAACTGCAGAGATCTAAAGCTGAGGTGGGAGAGTCTGTCCATAGGACAACAATCAGTCGAACACTTCACAAATCTGGCCTTTATGGAAGAGTGGCAAGAAGAAAGCCATTTCTCAAAGATATCCATAAAAAGTCTTGTTTACTGTTTGCCACAAGCCACCTGGGAGACACACCAAACATGTGGAAGAAGGTGCTCTGGTCAGAGGAAACCAAAATCCAACTTTTTGGAAACAATGCAAAACGATATGTTTGGCGTAAAAGCAACACAGCTCATCACCCTGAACACACCATCCCCACTGTCAAACATGGTGGTGGCAGCATCATGGTTTGGGCCTGCTTTTCATCAGCAGGGACAGGGAAGATGGTTAAAATTGATGGGAAGATGGATGGAGCCAAATACAGGACCATGGATGAAAACCTGTTGGAGTCTGCAAAAGACCTGAGACTAGGACGGAGATTTATCTTCCAACAAGACAATGATCCCAAACATAAAGCAAAATCTACAATGGAATGGTTCAAAAATAAACGTATCCAGGTCTTAGAATGGCCAAGTCAAAGTCCAGACCTGAATCCAATTGAGAATATGTGGAAAGAGCTGAAAACTGCTGTTCACAAACGCTCTCCATCTAACCTCAAAGAGCTCGAGCTGTTTTGCAAGGAAGAATGGGCAAGAATTTCAGTCTCTAGGTGTGCAAAACTGATAGAGACATACCCCAAGCGACTTGCAGCTGTAATCGCAGCAAAAGGTGGCGCAACAAAGTATTAATGCAAGGGGGCCGAATAATTTTGCATGCCCCACTTTTCAGTTTTATTTTTACAAAAAAAGTTTAAATGATCCAATAAATTTCGTTCCACTTTATAATTGTGACCCACTTGTTGTTGATTCTTCACCAAAATTTAAAATGTTATATCTTTTTGTTTGAAGCCTTAAATATGGCAAAAGGTTGAAAAGTTCCAGGGGGCCGAATACTTTCGCAAGGCACTGTATGTCAATGTAATATTTTTGGTTTTCCTTTTCAACAAATTAGCAAACATTTTGAACATTCTGTTTTTAACTTTCTCCTTATGGGGTCTTGAGTGCAAAATGATGAGGAAAACTTGATTTTGTTTTAAATTTTAGCGCAAGGTTGCAACAAAACAAAATTTGAAATTTTGAAAAAAGTGAAAGGGAAGACTTTCCGAATGCATTGTAATTGCTTGCAGTCACGCCATGTATGTATTCTGTCCTGGCTCTTTAACTTCCTTTTAGACCTTAGACTTCCTTTGTTTGTATTTGTAGCATGTCAGACAATTTTGCTTAACTCTCTCAGTCAGACCACCACTTTGACCAGAGACAGACCTCCTGTAGTTACTCAGTTAGAACATCACACATTACACTGACTAATGGAATGTTCTTCTGTGGGCATCTTTAGGCTGTCTGTACACATTCAGGTGTTAATAAGTTTTTTTTATGCAGATTTTGAGACTAAATTTTGAAACAAAATTTAACCTTTTGTGTTGACTGCTACACAAAGACTTATTTTGCATTTTATCTTCAATGGTACACTACTGCCAAAATGAAGAGGGAAAAAAATACCCCTTTTTGGTGTAAATGTCCTTTTAAGCTTGGTGGAGAACCTCAGGTAAAAAATGTAGTAGCAAGAAATTTCAGGAATGGACACATACATTACGTAGATAATTGTTGACACATCCTGCTAATGTTGAAGAATACAAGGGCACCCTTTTTGTCCCCTGGTATTTGTGCTGGAGTAGACAAGGGTCAGCATGTTGGATTTTAATGTGTTTGATCCATTGTTGAACCTGGAGATAGCTCTGAGAGCTGCCTATCCCCCTTTCTATATAGCAATATGGATTCTTAACACCAGATGTTTTCTATACTTCTCAAACCATCAAAAGGCACATGCCATTGAGCTACAAGTGAGACATCCAGCTACAGGTAACATACAGGTGTTCCATTGACGTCACAGCACCACTCTCAAAAACTAATATGGTGCACAGCAAAACTGAAATGAAGGTCTATCCCATTCAGCAATGAGTTTTGCCTTTGTCTTTGACGCAGTGATAGCGGGAGATTAGTCTATAGACAACATGGTCAACACCATGAAGAGGCCTTCGCAAGGAAAGTCCTACTCCAGTGATTATGGAGTGGAGTGGCATAATGTACAGTGGCTAGATCCCTCTAGTCCTCATTTCAGGTACACTAACCGCTCAGCTTTACATTGTTAAACCAGTATGAACCAGTGTCTCAGGAGCCATTTTTCAACAGACCAACCCCGAAGCCACATATTGCTACTGTGAGCAGACTGAGTTGCCTAAAAGTGCTACCAATCCTGCAGTGTCTCCAGACTTATTTCCCATCAAGCACATCCGGGACGCCATTGGTCGATCAATTGCAAAAGAAACTGCCAACTAGTGTCGAGCGAGCATGCTCGGCCGAATACTGTATTCGGTCGAGCATGGCGGTGCTCGGCACAACCCGGTGTTCGGCCGAACACCGCGTGTGCTCGAGCACCATGCTCGAGTCCCGTCCCCGCACATTTCTTGGCTGCTACACAGCCAATCAGAGTGCGGGAAGGTACTGGCATTGACTGTAATGCCGTAGCCATGTTGGCTACTGGCATAACAGTGATTGGCTGGCCGGGAACGCGTCATCAGGTGCTGTATAGCACCTGGTGACATGTGACCCGGCTCAATCTTAGTCAGGGAGAGCTGCTGCAAGGAGGGACAGATAGTGTAGAGATAGGAATTTGTTAGGCAGGGTTAGATTTTTATTTTAAAAGACCCAAAAGTCCTTTTAAGGATTATTGTTTCATCTGGCTGCAATATATTTTTTATTGGAGGGCAAGAATTGCACAAATTTGCCTGATCTTAACACCACCTGCGCAGCGTCTGCTGTATAACGTTTGTGTATCCCAAATACCTGACATCCGGTGTCATTTTTTCTGCCGCTAATCAAGGCGACATTACCTGTGCTGCGTGTGCAGTATAACATTTCTGTGTCCTAAATACCTGAAATCCATCGTATTTTTTTTTGTTACTAATTGCTAATATAAACGCAGCACAGGTAATGTCGCCTTGATTAGCGGCAGAAAAAATGACACTGGATGTCAGGTATTTATGATACAGAAACGTTATACTGCACACGCAGCACAGGTAATGTCGCCTTGATTAGTGGCAGAAAAAATGACACTGGATGTCAGGTATTTAGGACACAGAAACGTTATACTGCACACGCTGCGCAGGTGGTGTTAAGGTCAGGCAAACTTGCACTATTTTTGCCGCAAAAAAAAAAAAAATATTGCAGCCAGATATAACAATAGTCCTTAAAAGGACTTTTGGGTCTTTTAAACAGAACAACTAGCCCTGCCTAGCCAATTTCTATCCCTACACTATCTGTCCCTCCTTGCGCAAATGTTATACAGCAGACACAGCGCAGGTAATGTCGCCTTGAATAGCAGCAGAAAACAATACACCGGATGTCAGGTATTTGGGATACAGAAACGTTATACTGCACACACAGCACAGGTAATGTGACATTACCTTGCTGCGTGTGCAGTATAACGTGTCTGTATCCTAAATACCTGACATCCGGTGTAATTTTTTCTGCCGCTAATCAAGGCGACATTACCTGCGCTGTGTCTGCTGTATAACGTTTGTGTATCCTAAATATTTCTGACATTCGGTGAAATGTTTCCTGCTGTTGGTGACAGCGACATTACATGCGCTACGTCTGCTGCATAACATCTGCGCATTCTAAATATTTCTGACATTCGTTGAAATTTTCCTGCTCATACACTTAAAAAAAATCTACGCTACTGTACTTGTGACAAACTTGCATATATACCATTTAATATGCGCAAGGCGAGCATTAAGGGACAGGGAAGTGGGCGTGCTTCTGATGGTGCACGCAGAGGCCATGGCTCTGGGCGCGGTGAAACTGTGTCTGCTGGCAGAGCACAAGAAACAAAGTCATCCAAAACTCCTAGCTTCATGTCCCAGTTTGCAGGGCGGCGCAAGACAGGTTTTTGTTAGGTCAACATGTCAGGAGGAGGACCACAGTGAGGTTAATTTTTTTAGGTTAAAAAATTAGGGGAGAGAGCCTGCTGCTGATCTGACCGCCTAAAAAATTATGAGTGAGGGCCTGCTGGTGACCCTCTAAAAAATTATGGGTGAGGGCCTGCTGGTGACCCTCTAACAAATTATAGGTGAGGGCCTGCTGGTGACCCTCTAAAAAATTAGGGGTGAGAGCCTGCTGGTGAACCTCTTAAAAATTTAAAGGCGAGGGCAGCCTAATAAGCAGTTTGATATGATAGAGGAAGAGGACGAGAAGAGGAAGGGGTGCATGGGAATACAGGGTATTCAATACACCCTAAAAGCCACATTTAAAGTTCGTTTATGTTCAGCCGCTTTCCTCTGGTGGGGTAGCAAAGTCAGGGGCAATCCAGGCCTTGTTCATTTTGATAAGCGTCAACCTGTCAGCAGAAGGGTGAACAACCAGTAATCGGTGTTGGCTAAAATGCGTATAACGCAAGGGTCATGGGAAAGGCAGCATAGCATGAAGTCAGCCATGTGTGCCAGAGTCCCAACAGACAAGGCTTCGCTCTCCTGACCAGGAGGATGACTCTCAATCTCCTCCTCCTCTTCCTCCTCTTCGGCCCATCTACGCCAAAGAGATGAAGTAAACCTGCTATGGGTACTGCCCTCTGTAGCGGGGGCAACTGTCTCCTTCTCCTCCTCCTCGTCCTCCTCCAATTCACGCTGCGTAGACAAACCGAGGGTGGTCTGGCTATCACCCTGTGTAGTGTCTTCCCCCATTTCCACCTCTTCCACATGCAAAGCGTCCGCCTTTATTGTGAGCAGTGAGCGTTTCAGTAGACACAGAAGTGGGATGGTTACGCTGATAATATCGCTATCTCCACTCACCATCTGTGTAGCTTCATCAAAGTTGTGTAAAACCTCACAGAGGTCAGACATCCATGCCCACTTGTCGCTTGTGAAGAGCAGAAGCTGACTGGAAAGGCGACGACCGTGTTGCAGCTGGTATTCCACTACTGCCCTCTGCTGCTCACAAAGCCTGGCCAACATGTGGAAGGTGGAGTTCCAGCGCGTACTCAGGTCGCACAGCAGTCAGTGAGATGGCAAGTGCAAGCACTGCTGCAGCGTTGCCAGACCGGCGGAAGGTGTAGTTGACTTTCGGAAATGGGCACACAGGCGGCGCACCTTCACCAGCAGCTCAGGCAAATTGCGGTAGGTTTTGAGAAACCGTTGAACCACTAAGTTGAAGACGTGGGCCAGGCATGGTATGTGTCGCGGATGTTCCTGTGACAGGTAACAGGAGGTTTGTCAGATTGTTAACACGTGGTATGATCTGACATGTTTTCCTTTTTTGTTGTTGGTATTTACCACACCCTTTTCCCTCAGGTGTTGCTGGTGTGGTAATTGTCTCTCCCCTATTTATTGCTGCTTATACCACAGTTCCTTGCGGTTTACAGCTTCAGTGAATATTGTGGTGGTTTGGTGTTTGCTCTCAGTGGAGGTCTTGGAGCTTCCATTTCTTCATTGAAGATAAGTGTCCTCTTTCCCTTTTGTGTGTTACGCTACATTTCCCAGTTGTTTGGCCTGAGGGAGACTCCTGTTTGTCCTTCCTGTTGGAGGAACAGGTAGACTCATTCCTGTCATTAGTTCCAGGATCCTATAGGGTCAGTTTGATTTAGGTTCCTGTGTATGAACTTGCCTACCTTTGCGGTCTGTTCATACTGGTAGTCAGTAAGGATTAGCGTCAGGGTTTCCTTTAGGAGGTGTCCATTTTCCTTCCTTAGTTTCCAGACCTAATCTCCTTTCCCTCCTACGCTCTGTGTGGTTTTCCCCTCACACCAGAGCATGACAGTATGTGTGAGTGCTTGCCAAGCTCCAAAGCCGCCACCAAGTTGCAACCGTTATCAGACACAACCATGCCTGGTTGTAGGTTGAGTGGCGAGAGCCACAGCTCAGCCCGGTTCCTTATACCCTGCCACAGCTCTGTGGCAGTGTGTTGTTTGTCACCTAAGCAAATAAGTTTCAGCACAGCCTGTTGCCGCTTCCCCACTGCAGTGCTACACTGCTTCCAGCTACTGACTGATGGCTGAATGGTGCTACAAGATTAGAATTCTAAAGTGGAAGTGGAAGAGGAGGGGTTGCAACCGCTAATGTAGGTGGTGGTGGAAATCTTGATGGAGGCAAGGCCAGAAATCCTTGGTGTCGGTAGCACCCGTGGCATCCCAGGGTACGACTCGCTCCCAGCCTCCACAACGTTCACCCAGCGTGTCATCAGGGAAATGTAGCGTCCCTGGCCAAAAGCACTTGTCCATGTGTCAGTCATTAAATGGACCTTTCCAGTAACTGTGTTGGTCAGGTCACGGGTTATGTTACGGGACACATGCTGGTGTAAGGCGGGGATGGCACACCAGGAAAAATAGTGGCGGCTAGGTACTGAGTAACGAGGGACAGCCGCCACCATCAGGCTGCGAAAAGCCTCAGTGTCCACAAGCCTAAACGGCAACATTTCCAGGGCCAGCAATTTGGCAAGTTGTGCATTTTGTGCTATGGCCTGTGGGTGGGTGGCTGGGTATTTGCACTTTCTTTCAAAGGCCTGTGGTATGGACATCTGTACGCTGCGCTGGGACACAGAAGTGGATGTGCTTGCTGTAGTGTTTGCAAAGGTCCAGGTGCAGGGCGGGAGGCATCTGGCACTGCGTCTTGGACAGGGGATTGTCCGGCACGTAACACAGGGGAAGAGGAGGCAATATTCCACTTCCACACTCTGGTCCTCCTCCTGACATGTTGACCTTGAGTGCCGCTGACACTCAAAAACATTAGGGGTGAGGGTCTGCTGTTGAGCTGACCCTCTAAAACATTAGGAGCGAGGGCTGCTGCTGATCTGACCGTGTAAAACATTAGGGGTGAGGGCCTGCTGCTGAGCTGACCCTCTAAAACATTAGGGGCGAGTGCCTGTGACGGTCAGATCAGCAGCAGGCACTCGCCCCTAATATTTTAGAGGGTCAGCTCAGCAGCAGGCCCTCACCCCTAATGTTTTACATGGTCAGATCAGCAGCAGACCCTCACCCCTAATGTTTTTAAGTGTCAGCAGCAGGCCAT
This sequence comes from Rhinella marina, assembly GCA_900303285.1. Taxonomy (NCBI): domain Eukaryota; kingdom Metazoa; phylum Chordata; class Amphibia; order Anura; family Bufonidae; genus Rhinella; species Rhinella marina. Next base: position 76,106 of record ONZH01013846.1, read on the forward strand.
CAATCATACATTTTCAAGTGTGTGTATGATGCCCTCCTTTATGTGTAATCAAGGGTGTATTGAGTGCCTGTTCCTTGTAATTTTTGGCAGCCCTTTTACTTCGTGCATAGGCTTTATGAGTGTAGGAGTCCCAGGACATGAACAGTTGTACCAAAATGTGAATGAGGCCCTCCTTTATGTGATGTACCGGTTATATCGGAGTGCCTCTTCCGTGTAATTTTTGGCAGCACTTTATATACAAGTAAATATATGTTTCCTAACAATATTTCCTCAAAAATCAATGTTATCTTCGGTTTTGGGGGGTATTCTTGTCATTCCGTAAAAGTGGCGTAATACTCGGACAACATCGTTCACAGCAGCGACTTTGGAGTCCAAGATGCATACAGGTATCCTCCCGATGCTGTTGTCAAACCATTTCAGTGGTGTTTCCATCATTTTCTGACCTTTCCCTATGAACCAGACACCCTCCCCTCTTCAGAGCAGGGGATACCTGGTTTAGTGCTCTGGTTCTCCCATTGACTTCCATTGTGCTCGGGTGCTCAGTAGAGCACTCGAGCATCACCTAGACCCTTGACCTGAGCACCCGAGCACTACGGTGCTCGATCAACACTACTGCCAACAGTAGATCCTGATGATTTATGTGTCCAAGTGCATTCAGCACGGCGGAACATTCCACAGAGAACCTCCAATGACCTCATTGATAGCATGCCAAGGCGAGTAAGTGAGTATATTTCTGCACATGGCACTCATACTCCATACTAAATAAATCAAGAGTTGTTTTGAATATTTTGTTCCTTTTTTATCATTTGCATATCATTAACATATCTATCGATCCTGTGAATTCCATAATTCCACAACTTTTTCTTGGTGAAATTTCAATATTGAGGAGCGTAGCTAGCAACTTAGACAGGAAAATGGAGTTCTAACTTTTCTGCTACTTTTTTTTTATTATTGAAGGTACACATTACAGTTTAACAAGTTCCAATGTCTTGGAGGAATTTCTAAGAACTGGGCCTTTTTTGCCCTCCCTAATGTAAAGTGACATGTATGCATTAGCTAAATACAATTTATTATTAGTATATTAAAAATGACGCACATCTAATTAATTGAAAAATTCTTCATTTTAATGTATTTTCTTGGACTTGATTATTTACTTGTGTTCTTTCTGGGTTTTTTTTTTGTTAGAAACTGATTCCATTAGCAAATCAGCAGTTGGCTCCAGCACCTACTGGTCAGTGTTCCTAAGATTCACAGAAAACTAAACTTGTCAGAAGAGAGAATGAAATGCTGTAGCTCATCAAGTCTCTAGAAGACAAATCGCTGCGGTAGGAGTTTTGCTATTGACTCCTCAAATGAGCAGTCACAACACTTGCTGAACAGTTGCGGTTTTCTACTAGCTCCTGCAAGTGGCTTCCAGTATATCAGTACCAACCATTCAAAAGAACTTCACTTTCAGGAACCTAAGGAGAATATGGGAATGCAGATAAATATATTGTTGAGCACATTTCAGAAAGATCAACCCTATAAAACCAGACATACCACCTGGTAAGGTTGATCCAGCTGATCAAAGTTATACCATTCTTGTGAAAACTGGTTTCTGCGTTCACAGAAAAAGCAGCTTTTACTCAGTATACAAATGATGGCTTCAGTGAAACGAGGGGGTGAGGCCTAGCTCCTCAGTGCATCTCAGCTCCTCCGCTTTTCAGTGCTGGCCATGCCTTCGCTGCACTGAAGCCTTCATTTGCTTAAAGCAGGGATCAGCAACCTTCGGGACTCCAGCTATTGTGAAACTACAACTTCCAGCATGCTCTTTCCACTTGTGTGGGAGTTTAGAGAGCTGCCAAGCAAGTATGCATGATGAAAGATGTAGTTTCACAACATCTGGAGTGCCTGAGGTTGCTGATCCCTGGCTTAAAGAATAGAAATCTTTTTTTTCTCAGGAACACCACAGGCGATTTTCACAATATATGTTTCATTGTAGTCAGCAGAGTCAACCCTATCAGAGAGTATGTCTGTTTGAATAGGATTAATCCTGCTGAGCTGGGCTCTTTAAGACAAAAACAAGTTCCAAATTAACAGTAATAATAACGACTATGATAATAACTAACAGGAACAGTTTATAATCTAAAGAGGACCTTGCCTGTGAGAGTGTCAGAGTAAGAACAGGATTAGGCAAAATAATGGACCCTAAAGCAATGTTGTAGCTAGGGTTTGCTATCCTAAAGCTGTATCTGTCACCCTGGCCATAGCGCAGCCCATCTCATTAAATCAATTATATAAAAGAGCCTTCACCAGGTGGTATATTTGCATTCATAAATCTCGTTATAGCTGTAGATAAATAATAAGCAATGATTTCATTAGTCATTCTGTACAGACCACAAGGTATCCCCTTTACCTCATTCTATAGATATATTTGTCTGAGCTTCTCTTTGTTCTGACATTTTATCCAGTCAGCTCACTGACCTTTTTATGTACAGTCAGGGGCAAAAGTTTTGAGACTGACAAAAATTTTGTTTTTCACAAAGTTTACTGATTCATTTTTATGGTGGCAATTTTCATGAACTCTAGATTGTTAAAGATTGATCAGAAGAATTGCAATTAATTGCTAAGTCATTCCTTCAGAAGGTATCCCTTTGTAGCACACATGTACAGTGACCTCAACACTTAGAAATATGGCCTTATACCAGTTACCAGCACTGGAAACTGTAAAACGATAAGGTTTTGTAACTGCTCACCACGTTAAAAGGAGGTGCTACTTGAAACCATTGTCTTCTTCTGTTAACCATGGTTACTTTCAAGGAAACACATGCAGTCATCACTGCCCCGTGGCAAAGACATTTCTGTTTTTACATCAACCATTTATAGGATCTTCAGAACTTCAGGAAAGAGGTTCA